>CATIWK010221048.1:0-10103 GCA_949634005.1 Mallotus japonicus
TACTTAATATTCATACTAATATACATCAAAATTATGTAATTTGTTTAATACTAATCATTGATATTAATACTAATTTATGTTATAAATATGTAAATTTTATTACAATTGCCAATTTTTAATTATATTTACTTAACATTCATACTAATATACATCAAAACTATGTAATTTGTTTAATACTAATCTTTAATATTAATGCTAATTTATGTTAGAAATATGTAATTTTTATTACAATTACCAATTTTTTATTATATTTACTTAAAATTATTATTAATATACATTGCAATTAAAATGATACTAAAATTATATAAACAAGTATGATCGCGAGCTTGTTCACGAACATCTTAAACGAGCCTGTTCGCGAGCATGTTCACGAACATCCTAAATGAGCCTGTTCGTGAGCTTGTTCATGAACATCCTAAACGAGCCTGTTCGCGAGCTTGTTCATGAACATATTAACGAGCCTGTTCGCTAACCTTAACGAGCTGAGCTATGGGGTGTTTGAGCTCTGTTCGTTTATCTTTCGAGCCTCAAAATCTTGTTTGGACTTTGTTCGTTTAGCTTAACAAACGAGCTCCGAGCGGCTCTGTTCGTTTAAACCCCTATTGCCAGGGTAGGATTTTTCTTTTCTATTTCCCTCTTCAAGTCAATGGATTTTTTTATTCTTTTCAATCCATAGGTACCATATTTTTGTTTTTTCAATCTATTTTGTTTATGGGTTTTTGATATTTTGTTGTTTGATCTCTTTTTATATTGAATATTATTCTTAATCACCTTAAAAATTCCTTTTTTTTTTGTTCTTGAATACTCTGGATCTACTGTATTTTTTTGCTTTAGATTTGCATGTGGGGTTTTTTGGTTTCAGATTTTTTTTTAGAAAAAATTTGCATTTTGATTATGACTATCTTTCCTCTTATTGCTTAATTTCTTATGTATTTTTTACTGTTTTACTTCTCTACTTCTTTCTTTTCTCTTGCTTAATTTGGTAGGCTTCTTCTTCTTCTTCTTCTTTCTGTTTTTTTTTTTTGCTTAATTGTAGAGTTTTTTTTTTGGTTTTGGTTTTTATTTTTTTCCCCTATGAGCAGCCATTATCGATTGTTAGCCATGTATAATGACATGGAATTCCTGAGCATTTGGGTGCTTCAACTGCTTTTGATTAAGGATATGCCTTGATTTTTTATTGTTCTTCTGAGTTTGTTTGGCACAGGGAACAACACTGCTGAAAAAAGAGGATGACAGGTGACTAGAATCCAAGAATGGGATAAGGAAGTGAGAAATGAAGATGTAATTTGCTAGGCTTTTGCAGCTGTTATAAAATGGGCACCCACTCTTACTTTTTCAAAAACTGAGAGTTTCTGGAGGGAAGGGTACCTTTAAAACTTGTCCTTTACATACAAGTAGTCTTCAATTAGTCCAGAAGATATTCATTGATTTGAAACGTCAAATTTAATAAAATCATATTTCAGTACTATACTACTTATATGTACTTTTTTTTAATAAACTTATATATACTAAATTTTATTAATAATCATCTAATATAAAAAATATATATTTATTTATTTTTATATATTATATTCAACGGTCAAAATTAATTTTATATATTTATTTTTATATACTATATTCAATGGTCAAAATTTATTTTATATATTATATTCGACGGTCAAAGTATGTTTGATTTTAGAATGGTAGTGTATATGTTGATGTGTTGTATAGCTTTGTTTTATTTTTTTATGATATGTAGGTGATTGGTGTACATATTTATTGTATTTGGTTATTTTGTATTTATTTTGCCTTTAGTCATTTGTTCTTACCACTTAATGTATATACATGCTAAATTTCCTCCCGTAACTAATTTATGATTGTCGTCTATTTAATTTAACTTGATCAATTTATGTGTGAATTTGATATATAATATTGCAGGATAGAACCAAAAATATCATATAAATCTTCAAAACCAAAAAAACTAAAATAGAAAAATGAATCGAAAACCAAAAGTAAACCAAAAGGATACAAAAACAATGAATCAGAAACCACAAATAAACTAAAAGGATACAAAACAATGCATCAAAAATGAAAAAAAAAACAAAAACAGATTTAAAGAAAATCAAAATAATAACTTTCCTTCAACTATGGAATATTTGGACATAGTATAAAGATTTCATAAGTACAACAAACATAGAAAAAGAAACTCTATGATACAATTACATTGCCATTAAATAAAAAGTATTAGAAACCAAAACAAAGCCAAAATGATACCAAATTAAAACAAAAAAGTATCAGAAACAAAAAAAATTATATTTTCTAATAAAATTTTTGATAAATCTCATTATATTTTTCATTATCTTTGATTAAATACATTACTACTACTACTACTACTACTACCACTACTACTACTACTATTATTATTTACATATATAAAATAATATCAGAAACCAAACATAAACCAAAAAGTAACAGAAATAAATCACAAATAAAAAAACTAAAAAAATATCATAGCAGCATGTTTAACCCTCTTTCCACCAATAACATCATATTGATTAGAAAGAGACACAGAATCACCCTTTTCAACAGCCTATTCAAACGAAAAAAGAAAACCATAAACAAAACACAAAAAACTAAAAAAATAAAAAAAAATACATTCACTTTTAAAATGAATCGGAAATCAAAAATAAACCAAAAGGATACAAAAAAAGAATCGAAAAGCCAAAAATAAACCAAAAGGATACAAAAAAAATGAATTGAAAACAAAAAATAAACCAAAAATAGAATCAAAAAAAATCAAAATAATAACTTTCCTTCAACTATGAAATATTTGGACATAAAATAAAGATTGCATAAATACAACAAACATACAAAAAGAAAGAATATGGTGCAACTATATTGCCATTAATAAAATAAAAAAGTATCAGAAACCAAAAAGACAAAAAAGATACCGAATTAAAAAAAAGATATCATAAACCAAAAAATACCAAATTATAAATGCAACGTAAAACGAGAACATTTTCTTACAACTCAATAACACCAAAAACTTAAAAAACATATTCTTTTCTTTAAAATTTTTCTATTACAATAATTACAACTCGCTTAACTCCAAAGAAAATGTCTAGCTTTAAGTCATGGTAAATTTTTTGTATACTTTTCGTTTATTTTCAGTTTCCTATACAATAACAAAAGAAGACTTTAAGATATGGGCAGGTCTATGCTTCCTTTTCTGTGGAGGAGGACTAACAAAATCATTTTCAGCATCTTGCGAATACAAAATTAAATCAAAAACCAAAAAGCAATAAAAAATAAATTATAAAAAACTAATAACAATATATACCACATCAACGCCCTTCACATTCTGTCCACCACGACCACCAGAATGACTAGGAATAGAAATAGAATCAACATTTTCAACACCCTATCCAATAAAAGAAATTACAAATAAACAAAACATATAAAAAATAAAAAAGTATTTAATAGAGTAATGCATGCTAGCCTCTTTTAACAGAACCCAATAAAAATTAATTTAATGATATTACTAAATTTTTAACTATTTTATTCATAGGATTACATAATTTTGTATTTATTTTGGTTTATTGAAATTTAAAAAATTAACATTGCAATTCTCCCCTTGAGCTATCATTTAAGGTGTACATATCCAGGACGTTCCTGTTTCTGAAAGGCAAAAATTGGTTCTTGAGGCAGCTTTAGGTTTATTACTTTCAATTGGATTTTAATGATACATTAAAATATGTTCGTGAGAACGAAATCAAAAGACAAACGTTGTTGGAATTGGTGGATTTTATTCAATTTGGGTCTGGAAAGATAACTGATGGTGAGGAGTATAGACAACAGTGAGTGGAGTATGCTACAATGATTATGCTCTGTAGGGAATTGATGCCACCCAAAAAAAATTTTTCCATAGCGGCAAGAAAACCCTGTAAAACCCACTTTCTTATTGGAACTCTCACATATATTCTTAATAATTAGTGAAGATTTATCAGCATTAGTATCTTTTTCGCCATCAGCAGCAGAAGCTTGATTCTTGGTTGATAAAGGTTGATGATGAGGAGTATGGATAGTAGGTTTTTAGGAAAAGTTAGGTCGATTAATAAGATCTTGTTTAAGATAATCATTGTAGCATTTAGAGCGCAAGTTACATTTCTCTGATGTGCCAAAGAATCCACAGCCATTGGCACAAAGAGGAGGAGAAGTTAAGTTGTTTCCTGAGTCCATCTTCTGCTTCTTGTTGACTTAATAATGATGAGATGAGTATAGAAGAAATAAAAAAGAGAGGATCATTGTTGAATTGATTTATTGATTACTCGATTTATTTGATTTGTTTGAATACAAACTTGCAGATACAGTATGAGTGTTTGTGTGTTGGTGAGTGGAGGAGTTGGTCGGGGCGATGCTGCTGGTGGTTAGATGGTAGAGATGTTGATAGAGAAGGAGTTGCCATCAGTTGAGTAAGCGAGCAAGCGAGGGTATATGTATTGGTGACTCTGTCGTCGGTGAGTGGAGGAGCTGGTTGCGATGATGCCAATGGTGGTTAGATGGTAGAGGGTGTTGATGGTTGGATTGGGTAGGGATGAATTAAGGTTCTGGTTCTTGGTATAACTTATTTTATTTGTTCAATGTTTTTTTCAAAAAATAAAATGCTTATAACTTTTTTTTTTTAATTTTTAAGGAGAGTGTACCACACTTTCTTGGTTTAATTAAATTTGGGGTGAATTGCTATTGAAAAGGTTTGGACTAAATAGCCAACAAAGTTAATTTTGGGGTTAATTGCACATTGAATGATAGTTCAGGGGGTAAATTGCCACTTTAGCCCATAAAATATAGGTAAAATTAAACCATACATCAAATTTAACTTAATTATTCTCAAATATATAGTTAAATTTTTTCAATTGTACCTTTTCGTATTTCAATAACACAATTTTTAAATTTTTTTCAGTTTAACGTTTTTTCAGCTGTGCCATTCTCTTTGTTCTCCTTTTATTCATTTTCTCCTTCTTTCTATTCTCTTAATATTTTCTCTCAAATCTAAAATTAGTCTCACTAATTATAGATTAATTAACATCTTTTGCATGTCTAAACAAATCCATAAATTTTCATTTTATATCTTATAAATCTCCACTTTTCCATTTTTTTTTTATTGAAAACCACTATCTTACAATTGAATCGTAATGAGTAAGTGTTAATTTTCATCACTTTTTGGTTGTTCATATTTGGGTTACTCTTAAGTTCTCTTCTTCTTATTTTGATTCCATTTCGATTGAGTTCTTTTCTTCTTCTTCTTTTTCTAATTCTATTTTGATTGGTTTTTATGCTAATTCTGTTTCCATTAGATTGATTTGATAAAATCTAAAGCAATAATGTTGACACTCAATCTTGACCCACTCGAAATCAGAAAGTCCGACGATGAAAAATCCAAGATGAGCCCAAAAAAATTCAAACCCAGTTTCTTCTTTAAATGGGTCTTTGGCCCAAAACAAAAAGAAAAGCAAAGAAAAGGGGGGGTTTAAATTTATGACTGTTAATGGGTTAGAGAAGGGGGTGGAAGATTTTTGGGAAAAGGGTCAAATTGGACCTTTAATTATAGCCTAAAGTTGACATTAGACACTCATGTATTTTTTGTTCCCAAATGGACCTTATTCTCTCCAAATTAACTCAAATTGGACCCTCCCTTAACAGAAGTGCAAACCACCGTTAATTTAGCTTACGTGGAACTACGGAGACATATTTCTTTGACTGAAAATATAAGGCAAGGGACCATTTTTTTTAAATCTTAGAAAAAAGGCAAAATCCTTATTCAGACCCCTACACTTGTCACGTTTTTATCTTTAGGCCTCTCAAGTTTCATTTTGCATATTTAGACCCTCGTACTTCACGGGTTGAAAATTTTAAACCCTTTTGTCAATTTTTCAACACAAATTATTTTCTTATGGTTCCTAAAGTTTTATATTTTTAACATTCATGCCATTTTTTTTTACTTTTTTAACACTTATATCACTTCTAAAATTTTTTCATCAAAAAAATAAATTTACTTATTTTAAAAAAATTTTAATATTTTAAGAAAAATATACATTTATGTATACATAATTAAATAATTTTAAATTTTAAAAATGAATAAACAAATCAATGTTAAGATATAGAAAAAATTATAATAATATTACTATTTTTCATAATATTTTAAATTATACAAGTTTTATTTTCAATAAAATTTATATTATTCAGAATAAAATATTATGATGAAAAAGAACATTATAATTAAAAGACATTATGATAAAATATGTTTTATAATTAATTAAAATTAAAATTTTATATTTTTAACACCTTTTGGCTTTATTTTTTTGTACAAAATTTAAAGATTATGAAAATATTTTTATTATAATGTCTTTTAGTTATGGTGTTCTTTTTCATCATAATATTTTATTTTGAATAATATAATTATATTGAAAATAAAAATTATATCATTTAACATATTATGAAAAATAATAGTATTATTACAATCTTTTTTATATCTTATAAAATTAACTATTTATTTATTTTTCAAATTTAAAATTATTTAAATATATATATTAATTTATATTTTAAATTTAAGAGATGAAAGTTTATTTTATATTAAAAATTATTTTTATATTTTTAATTTAAAATATAAAAAATTAAAATAAGTAAATTTATTTTTTATCGGTAAATAATTTAAAAAGTGATAAGTATTAAAAAAGTAAAAAAGGTATGGATGTTAGAAATATAAAACTTTAGGGACCAAAAGGAAATAATTTGTGTTAAAAAATTGGCTGAAGGGTTTAAAATTTTCAACCCGTGAAGTACGAGGGTCTAGATATACAAAATGAAACTTAAGGGGTCTAAAGCTAAAAACATGAAAAGTTTAGGAGTCTTAATGTGGGTTTTGCCAAAAAAAAAAAGAAGATGAACTTCTTCTTCTTCTTCGTTCTTCTTTGCTTCTTTAATGGCAGAAGATCATATAATCTAGCAACAAAAATATCAAACTTTTTTGCTCTCTCTTACGCCAAATTTGATCATTTGATGAAGGAAATGACCTCTAATTCAAACCCATTTCCCTCTACCGAAACCTCCATCATTATCATCCTATCTTTGTAAAGTTTGCAATCTCATTTCTTTTATTGGGTCTTTTTTTGTGTTTTAGTCTCTGATTCAATCTATTCTTTTTACCATTTAAGAAGATGCCTTTAAAACTGAGTCTCCTTATTCAAAAAAAAACTGAGTCTCTACTTATTTATCCTTTACTTGCTAAAGGCTTTTTTTTTCTGTTTCAATAACTTTGAACACTCGGGTGTTAATAATCTTGTGGCCAATGAAAGCCAAACCCAACAAAGTATGGCTGGTACCAAACCCAAGATTCAAATTTTTTCTATTTCAATAACTCTACAAAATATAGTCTTTGTTTTTATTTTGTTTGTTTTCTTGAAATGGGTTGGGTTTACTTTTGTTTATCTATAGCTTTTGTTGCAATTCTACCATTAAGATTAAAAAATAAATTTAATAATTAATTCTATAACCATCAACCATGCATGGCAGATGTTTTAGGGAAGAAGACCAGGGAACTTCTTTTCTTCTTTTAATTTTTAAGATTTAAAAAAAAGTGGTCTCTTACCTTATGTTTTTCAGTCAAAGAAATATGTGGGATCGTACTTCCACATCAACCAAAGTTAACGGTGGTTTGCACTTCTGTTGACCATTTGCATGATCAACCCCTTGATTTTGACTTTGACAACCAATTTGTATTACTAATGATCTCATTCAAGTGTGTAGGTTGTTCAATTCCAAGATCAATTTGTTTCTTCAATGTTCAAGATGTGTAATGCTCTCAAAAGATCATTTATATGAAATTTAATTGAGGATACAAACCTACGCAAAGTTCAAATTGATTGGATGCAAAAAGACTCAAAAAATGCAAATTTTCCAAGTTATAGGTGGCTGCTCACGAGCCACCCTCCAGATCGTGAGGAGGCTCACAAACAGCCTCCTGAAGGACAGCCTACAGCCTTCTCTTGAGCTCAGTATTCTGTGCCACTCACGATCGTGAGCCGCTCGTGAGGGTCGCCTGCCAGCCTCTAACAGCTAATTCAAGGTCCAACGGTCAAAAAATTTGACGCTCACGAGCTGGACATTGCCCTCACGACCGTGAGCGGCAGTTCATCTACAAAAAGCTGAATTTCATTAAATGTTGAAGAAGAGAGATTAGGGAAGCAATTAATGGCTCAAACAACCATATTTTTTATGCTCAAGTATATAAACAACACCTGGAACTTCATTAAAGAGTTACACACTTTGGTTGTTAAAATTTTCTCTCTTAGCATTCATTGAGCTTTAATTCTTTTCATCTAATCTCTTTGTGATTTATTAATTCTTTGAGACTTGGTTGTGTGTTAGAAATATGACTTTCACTTCATCTAATTCTTGGGATAGATTAGAAGGGAAGTGAGGTTTATTTCTAAAGGAATTGGTTTAAGTGTTTCTCCATTAGAACACTTGGGTTTGTGGTTAGAGTTAAACCTTATGTAAAAGCTCATTATTGTATGGTTTAGAGTTGATCCTTAAAACTCTTGTAACCTCAATCTCTATGAATAAGATTGATGTGGAGATTGAAAATCCTAACTTGGGGATAAGTTAGGTGGAGACATAGATTCTTTTGTGAATTGAACTCCTTAAACACTTGTGTTTGATCTCCCATTCTCTTAATCTCCTCTTAATTCTTGCTTAAGTTTCTTAGTTTTATTTTATTTTCTCAAAAGCCCTATTCACCCCCCTTTTAGGGCAATTACAACTTCTATTAAGGGAGGGTCCAATTTGAGTTAGTTTGGAAAGAATAAGGTCCATTTGGGAGCAAAAATACATAAGTGTCCAATGTCTACTTTAGGCTATAATTGAAGGTCCAATTTGACCCTTTTTCCAAGATTTTTTTAGAAGTTGGAGAGAAGTGAGGGAAAGTTAAGAAGAAAGAGGAGGGGGGAGTCTTTGAAAAAAAAAACACAGAAAAGAAAAAAAAAAGGAAAGAGAGGAAAGAAAATTTGGGCATTTTACAGTATTGGGAAAAGAAAAAAATATTTAGGCGAAAAGATTTTTATTTGAGGTATTGTCACGACCCAAACCGGGGAGTTATGACCGGCGCTAGGGAACGGGAATTTCTGTAATCCGGAATCCGTAGCAAGCCTAAAAAAAATAAAACTCAAGCAAACTTATAGTAAAAATACCTCTGAATTAAAACTTTAATTATAAAAATGAAATCTCATAACATAAAATAAAATATCATAATACATAATTCTTTAAACACAAATCTCAGTTATAAAAACAGTATTAAATACTACAACAGTCAAATACTACTACTGTAGCTTCTAGAGTTCAAATATAAAATTTACATAATCTAGCCGGGGCGGAAGAAGACCGGCGGAGAGATCTAGTACTGAGGTCTGATGAAATAGAGTGTCTTGAAAAAAATATTGAGGGGGGTCAGACCTCACTGAGTGAATTATTATTATATATATACATGCACCCTAATAATACATGCATTCAAGTATCAGTAAAATAATATATTCATATTTATACAATAAAATATACACACATTTCATACAGATGCTCAAAATCCATTTATGTAATAATTAATATAAAAGAGTTTGGGTGGAGGATCGGAGCGGAACCCTAACACTTCGCAACCTTGATCACAGTATATCATTAGCCAGTAGGCTTATCCATAATTCCAAACAATTATTTGTCCAACTTAAGGTAGTAGACTGGCCCTGAGTACATTAGGTCAACTGAGAATCCGCAGTCTCACTGCCAGCATGACTGGCCGCGAGTACACTAGGTCAACCGAGGATCCGCAGTCACCCTTCTCAATATCCATTCACCTCAACAATTAATTCATAATCAAACAATCATAATTCTCTGCCTAAATTCTATCGTACTGTCGCGCAACAGTCCTAGCTAGCCCACTAGGTGGCACGTTCTACAACTATCCTCCAAAACATTTATCATAACATTAAAAATAATGAAATGCATGATTAAAACATGGTAGCATCCATTTTCCAAAGCGATATACCAATTATATACCAAGTATATACAAAACATAAATA
>CATIWK010221093.1:0-15050 GCA_949634005.1 Mallotus japonicus
GATTGCAACTGTTCTTGTTTTGCTAGCACTCGCTGCAAATAAGTCTTAGAACTTATGGCAGATGGATGTTAAAAATGTCTTTCTGAATGGAGAATTGGATCGAGAGGTATACATGGAGCAACCTAAAGGGTTTGAAAACAATATCAATCCCGAATATGTTTGCAAATTAAAAAGGTGTTATACAGATTGAAGCAAGCTCCCAGAGCTTGGTATGGCAAGATTGTTGAGTTTCTCATCCATAGTGGCTATGGAATTGCAACAGCTGATTTGAGTTTATTTGTACAAGCTCGAGAAGGGAAGCTAATAATAATTCTTGTTTATGTTGATGATCTCATCATCACTGGAGACGATGTTAATGAGATCCACTAAAAAATTTGCCAGTCCAGTTTCAAATGAAAGAACTTGGGGAGCTGAATTACTTTCTTGGATTAGAAGTGGAGCGCACAAAGGAATGAATGTTCCTATGTCTGGAGAAATATTCAAGAAGTCTTCTTCAAAAGTATAGGATGCTTGATTGTAAACCTTTGGCTCTTCCAATAGAGATAAACTCTAAATTGAGCATTACAGAAGGCAAAGACTTGGAGGATTCGATGATGTATCGACAGATAGTTGGTAGTCTAATTTATTTGACATTGACAAGGCTAGATATTGCATTTGCAATTAGAGTAGTCAGCCGGTTTATGCAAACTTCGAAAAGCCTCACTTAGAAGCAGTTCGGAGAATTTTGAGGTACATTAAAGGAACACTTGATCTCAGGTTATTTTATAAAAGTAAAATAACTTGTAGATTAGAAGGATATTGCGATGCTGATTATGCCGGTGATTATGATACGCGGAGATCAACCACTGGTTATGCATTTAGCTTGGGTTCTGGAGTTGTTACTTGGTGCAGTAAAAGACAACCAACAGTGTCACTCTCAACAACAGAGGCTGAGTATCATGCAGTAACAATGGCAGCTCGGGAAAGTATGTGGTTAGTACAGTTGTTGGGGAATTTACACCAGCCAGTTGATTATTCGATACCAATATATTGTGATAATCAATTAGCTATTTTTCTAGTGGAGAACCCAGTATTTCATGCTAGGATAAAGCATGTGGAGGTGCAATATCACTTTATTCATGAAAAAGCCTTAACAGGGGAAATCAAGGTGATTCAAGTGAAGACAGAGGAATAACTGGCAGATATTTTCACTAAAGGTCTCAATAGTGAAAAATTAGAAGAATTTCGAAAAGAATACGACCTGACTCCAAGAAAATGGATTAAGGATATTAATAATGAGGGGAGTGTTAAAAATCATCATTAATATTTTTTAGTGGAGCTCACATATTGAAAAATAAAAAATGGAGGGGTAAAAAATATAGGCACTGAATTTGAAAATTTGATTAATTTTTTTCTTGTCTGCTTTTGCATAATGAAGCCTATATAAAGGGCCATCCAGGAGCAAGGAGGTATAAGCCACAAGAAAAAATCAAGTGAGAGCAAAGCAAGTGTCAGTGAGTGAGATTATTGAGAGCAAAGTAAGTGGTATTTGTAGTAAGGTGTGAGTCTTTTTCAAAAGAGTGGGATGGAGAAATTTGTGAGGTTTTATGCATGGGATTTTAGTGTGTGTAGTGTAGGAGTAAAAAGAAATAATTAAAGTGAGTGGGGTAGCAGTGATAAAAATAATATTTGTGTAATAGTGAATCTTTCTTTTAGTGAAATATTTATTATTCACTATTTGTTGTCCCATTTTTCATGTGCTATATTATTATTTTATACAGCTAAATTTCAATAAGTTCATCAACTTCTCCTTTTATGCACGAGCCCTGATGATTTCTCACCATTTAATACACATGTTTCTCCTTGTTTGGCATCAACCTCATATTGACAGCACTCACCAACATTCAGTCCTGGACTCTAGCGCCATTTCCTTAGATGTCATCTCCCTAAATAATGCAAAGCATCATTAATTCTCCCCTTGTCATAGAGCCAGTGAATCATGACAGCATATGATTGCCGATCAGGTCCCAGCCCATATTTGTCCATCTCATTCCAAGTATCCCACAATCTTTCCTTACAATCCCAGTCCACATATAATTTCAAGATCAAATTATATGTGTCACTGTTGACCTTGCATCCACTTCTCTGCATCTTTTCCAAGACCACAAGCAGTTCTTCTGGCTTTTCAATGCCTTGAGCAAGTAGTTGAAAGTTATATCATCTGGCATGCAACTTCCCTTCTTTTTCAGTATTTCATCCAAAAGCTTATAAACCTTCTCCATCCTTCGAATTTTTGACAAATGCTAAATAAGTGAATTATATGTAGCTGCATTCGGTAAGCAGCCTCGATCATTCATTTCCCTGAATATCTCCAGTGCCTCAAGAACTCTCTTCTTAAAACACAATGCATCAATCATACAATTGCAGATTACAACATCTGGTCTGCACTGTTTCTCCCACATTGCTCGATAGAGTTTCATGGTTGTGCCTAACTTTCCTTTCTCGGTTAATGCTTTTATAAAAGTTCCATAAGTAAACAAATCCAGCTTGAAAAGAGAAAATTGTTGGTACTTGTGTTCTGCATTAGAAAAGATAACATGCCTTCACACGTTACATCTTTCTTTAGTAAATGAGGAGGAATTTCTAGACTTGTAATCAATGTCTGATCGTCCTCCTCTGCTTCAAAATTTGGTTTTGTATGGTCCGTTAGTAAATAATGAGTTACCACATTGGATTGTTGGACAAGTAGGTTTAGTTAAAATTAGATTGTTATGGTCGAGAGTAGGGGATGATGCATTACAAGTGCTCCAAGCTTTACCTAATCTACTATAATTGTGGTTTCATAAGGGATACAATGGAGAGAAACTGCATTTTAGGAAAGGATGCTTTTCAAAACTCAAGTTTCTATCTCTTGAACGCTTAATTGAATTGAATGAGCTGATAATAGATGAAGGAGCATTGCCTGTTGTTGAAGAGCTGCGTACTAGGCCTTGCCCAAAGTTGAAGGACTTGCCCTCTGGCTTCCATCTTCTAAGAAATCTCATAAAGCTGATATTTTATGATATATAGAAAGAATTTGCAGTTAGAATGCAACCAGTAGCAGATGGAGGTAATGACTATTGGAAAGTTGAGTTTTCCCATGTACTGCTTGTCCTTTTCTTGTACAAGGTGGCAGGATTAAGATATGATGTCTACAAGTTTGGTGATGAAGGCTTGATTAAACATTTGAAAGAAGACTCAAATTGAGATCCATCAAAGGAACATATGATTGACATCATGAAGGAAAATGAACAAGGATATATATCAGCAGTGGGTGTAAATACATCAAATTCATTACAAGTTTTACAAGTGTCGTAACTGATATGCTTAATAGTAGGGGAAATAATGTGGTAGCAAAATCCATAAATCCCCCAACTGCTGTGAGCAGTATTATGAGTTGTGAAGCAAATAATATGAAGATACATTATTTCTTGAGAGTAAATATATCAGGTATACATAAACAAATTAATATTTACCTCCCATATTCTCTAAATAATATGAAGATACATTATTTCTTGAGAGTAAATAAATCAGGTATACATAAACAAATTAATATTTACCTCCAGATTCTCAAAAGATCTTTTCAGGTATTCAACTTATGTATCAAAGTTAGCACTATAAAGCATTGCATCAACCCTCTTAAATGCGAAAGGAAATGTCAAGCACACCTTGAGAAACTTTTCTGCAGGCCCTAGCTTAAATGGTTATTCATCCTTGAATTCCTTTAGCTTGCGTTCTTCTTCTTTAGTTGGAGCCATCTTTAATAAACTCTCAACTAGCTTTGTCCCTAATGTATCTGAGTTGCCTGTCATTAAACCTGCTTGTTAAAACTCTGCTTTAATTAAAGCATAAGCAAAGCCAAAAATTAAACCTGCTTGTTGTTGACCTCTACAATAAGAAAAAAAATTGAAAAAAAAAACTCATCTCCTCACTTATAATTTCAGCTACTATTAAGCTTAGCTTCCTTGATAAAACAAACACTAAATCACTGTTTAATCTTACTCAAAATTGTAAGATTTAAAAAATTGTAATTGATACTGCCGGTCCGTTTCCCAGGTGGAAATGCATCCTGCAAAACAAATCCGGTGAGAGGTATGCCTGCAGGGTCCCGACGAACCGACTCCGACAATCAAGTTAGGAAGAGCACCGGAGAGAAAAGAGAGAAAATGAAATAGTAAGTCAGTTAATTTAGGGTATTCATGTTATACCTCCTTTTATATACTAATTTTCTAGGGTTTTATGTGGGTTCACCTTTGGTTGCCACTTGGAGCTCTTCCATTGCTTGAAGACTAATACTGTTCACGTGGGCATGTCCCCTGGATAGGGTCTGGTACTGTTCACGTGGGTCTGTTCCCTTTGGTGTTTCTAGGTTAGTCTCCAAGCATGCTTTGCTTTCGTCATCCACGTGAACTTTGTCGGGTGTGCAGGCGAATCGTCAGGTTGGCAGGTGGACGGATTGTCAGATGATGGGCAACTTTAACACGTCAGATTATCTTTACCCTTTCGGGTTGTCTGGTTAGTTCGTCTGGTCAATCCGTCTGGTTGATCCGTCTGGTCGATCCGTCTTGTCGGTTTATCCCGTCGGTTTGCCATGTCCGTTCGTCTTCTGGGCTGAGCCGATGCGTTTGGGCCTATATTGACTTTGGGCTTGGAATATTGATTTGGGCCCTAGTATCAGGGTTCCCCCCGCAGTCGTTGATCATTTATGTTCAACGTGTGCTACATACTTCATCCCACTATTTGTTCATCGATTCGGATGCTTGGATTGAAACATGTTTGATTCATCCTCATAGGTGATTCGTCCCTTTTGAGGTTCATCCGGAGTAGATCCAGGGGAGCTTGTATACCAAGTGATAGAGGAACTCCATGCTCGACTTGCTAAGAAGCATGAGAAATTTAGTGCTTACTCAGCGCGATCTCCTGGCGTCAATACCGATCTAGCACGGATATGCCTTCTCCCTGGTGACGAGGATTTACGAAACCCAGTGAAATTAGATATCAAATTTGGATGCCGCTAGTCGTTGGCTGCTATTCAGGTATACCTATTTTTCCTGAGATATCTCATGCTGCTGTTTTTATTTGCTACTCACTTTCTCCTCTTCCTTTCCTTTTTTATAGCAAATGGATTTGTCCCTACGCATAGACGAACGTCTTGCGGCTTTGTGCAAATGGATTACAGAGCTGAAAGGAGAACTTGCTCGACTGAAGGAGCAGCATGCCAAGGAAATTGAAGGCATTACTTTAGCGAACCAAAATCAAGTATCACGCTTGGAGTCGCAGGTCGATGCTTTGGAGGGGCATAACCATTCGCTAGTAAAGAGAAACAAGGACTTGGAGTCACGAATGGAATCACTTGAGCGTTCCCTCAAGGAGTTCAAAGCTGTGGTGAAGGAGTTGGATGATGATTTTGATAGGATTATTTATGAATTCGAAGCTTTATATGCGGACGCAAAGCAGCAATTTGCTGAGGAGCTGGAGAGGCGATTCCCGGAGGTGGATTGCTCATGGGTTCAAGGCTTGGAGCCGTGTTGATTTCCCTCTAGTTTTACTATTAAAAAATTGCAGTGGCTTTTCTTTGCTTGTTATGGCAAATTTGAACAGTTAATACTTTTTCTAACTCCACAAGGGTGGAGGTGTAAGGATATTTACAGCTTTGCTTTTCCTTTCGTATGCTTTAATATGGATGGTTGCCTTTGGATTTTCCTCGGTGTTTTAACAATCGTCGCTTTAGTATCTTTCATAGTGGCTTGTTTAAATTGTTGTTTTCAATTTGGAGATGCGTCGACAGGATTTGTATAAATGATATGCCTTTTTTTACGGATGAGTAGTCTTCTTGATTCGTCGCTTTAATTTTGATATAGTTTGCAACTTCTTTAGGTTTTTTGCGGACAATGCGTCGGCGTAATTTGCCTCATAATGACTAATGTATTTGAAAGTAATTATGTACCGAGGTCCTATTAGCAGGTTCCTCTCGGATGATGCGTTATACTGAAAGGTTCACATTTAGGAAACTCCTCTCAGATGATACGTTATGCTGGGGGGGTTAGCATTTAGGAAACTCCTCTTAGATAATAGATTGTGCTGAGGGGTTCGCATATAGGAAACTCCACTCAGATGATAGGTTGTGCTGAGGGGTTTGCATATAGGAAACTCCTCTCAAATGATAGATTGTGTTGAGGGGAAATAATGATTCGTCCTTGTGGGCGATTGGTCCTGCTGAAGGGAAATACTGATTCATCCCTGCGGGCAATTAGTCGCACTAAGGGGAAATAGTGATTCGTCCCTGCGGACAATTCATCTCGCTGAGGGGAAATACTGATTCGTCCCTGCGGGCGATTGGTCGCACTGAGGGGAAATGGAGATTACTATTCATCCCTGCTGGCGATTCGCCATGCTGACGGGAAATAGAGATTGCGGTTCGTCCCTGCGAGCAATTCGTCATGCTGAGGGGAAATGGAGATTGCGATTCATCCCTGCTGGCGATTCGTCGCACTGAGGGGAAATAGAGATTGCGATTCATCCCTACGGGCGATTCGTCACGATGAGGGGAAATGGAGATTGCGATTCATCCATGATGGCGATTCGTCGCGCTGAGGGAAAATAGAGATTGCGATTCATCCCTGCTGGCAATTCGTCATGCTGAGGGGAAATAGAGATTGTGATTCATCCCTGCGGGTGATTCATCGCGCTGAGGGGAAATACTGATTCATCCCTGTGGACGATTGGTCACGCTAAGGGGAAATAGTGATTCATCCCTATGGATAATTCATCGTGCTGAGGGGAAATACTGATTCGTCCCTGTGGGCTATTGGTCGCACTGAGGGGAAATGGAGATTGCTATTCATCCATACTGGCGATTCGTCGCACTAAGGGGAAATAGAGATTGCGATTCATCCCTGCGGGCGATTCGTCGAGCTAAGCAGAAATAGAGATTGTGATTAGTCCCTACAGGCGATTCATCGCGCTGAGGGGAAATACTGATTCGTCCTTGCGGACGATTGGTCACACTAAGGGGAAATAGTGATTCTTCCCTGCGGACAATTCATCGTGCTGAGGGGAAATACTGATTCATCCCTGCGGGCGATTGGTCACACTAAGGGGAAATGGATATTGCTATTCATCCCTGCTAACGATTCATCACGTTGAGGGGAAATAGAGATTGCGGTTCGTCCCTACGAGCGATTCATTGCACTGAGGGGAAAAGGAGATTGCGGTTCATCCCTACTGGCTATTCGTCGCGTTGAGGGGAAATACTGATTCGTCCCTACGGGCAATTGGTTGCACTAAGGGGAAATAGTGATTCGTCCCTGCGGAGAATTCATTGCGCTGAGGGGAAATACTAATTTGTCCTTGTGGGTGATTGGTCGCACTAAGGGGAAATGGAGATTGCGATTCATCCCTACTGGTGATTCGTCGCACTGAGGGGAAATCCGTGGTAATAATCAACTGCCCCTCTTGGGCATTTCGTTGCGCTAAGGGGCTTATCATAATTGGTAGCTTCTCTTGGGCATTTTTTCACGCCAAGGGGCTAATTGAGCGTTTCCTTAGGATAATTTTAATGTGCCAAGGTCCTATGAGGAGGTTCGCCTCGGATGATTCCGTCGTTTCAAGGAGTATGAATAAAGGGTCCTCTCGGGTGTTTCGTTATTCCGAGGGGCATATTATATTTAGGAGCTTTACTAAGGTGATTCGTTACTCTAAGGGGTCCGTTATATTTAGGAACTCCGCTCACGTGACTCGTTGCTCTTGAGGGGTCCGTCATATTTAAGGACTCCTCTCGGGCGATTCGTAGCTCCGAGGGGTCCGTTGTGTTGAGAATCATGCGATAAATGGCATTGCGCCTTCTTTTCATTACTTCTCATTAATTTTGCTCATTGCAAACATAATAATTCAGGCAGGAGAAATTATAAAAAAATTAGCATAATAAATATTAGCATAGTGTTAGTACCTCTACTGGTGGTACTCCTTTAAATTCAAAGTGTTCTAAGTTCTGGGCATAGGTTTACCACTACTCTCTACTAGACAATACGCTACTTGACCATGAGTCGCTTCCCCTCGATATGTCGTACCATGACAAATGGAAAAATCAAAACCAATATTAGCTCCTCCCAAGGCGGTTCACGCCACATCAAATAGGGAAACCATATAAACTAAGAATTCATCCCGAAATTATTCGCATCACGCTAAATGACAAAAGCATGACAACCAAGAGAGTTTGCCCAGAGGAGGTTCGTACCATGCTAAATGGTACAAAATCAAAACCAATATCACATCCTCAGGCAATTCACACTATGTCGAATGGAAAAATTATGATAATCAAGAGACTATCTCGAGGCGGTTCGTACCATACCAAACGGGAGAAAATCAAAACCAAGATCATATCCCCTGGTGGTTCGCACTACTACGAATGGGGAAATCATGATAACTAAGAGAATCCATCCCGAGGTAATTCGTACCATGCCATACGGGAATCCGTAACAAAGAGAAATGATAACCAAGTCCATCCCAAGGCGGTTCGTACCACGCCATACGGGGTATCCAAAACCAAGAGAAATTATGATAAATGAGTCTGTCCCGAGGTGGTTCATACCACGCCATACGGGATATCCATAACCAAGAGAAATTATAATAGATAAGTCCATCCCGAGGTGGTTCGCACCACGCCATATGGGGAATACGTAACCAAGAGATCACAATAACCAAAAGCTCATCTCGATGCAGTTCGTACCACGCCATACGGGGTATCCATAACTAAGAGAAATTATAATAGATAAGTCCATCCCGAGGTGGTTCACACCACACCATACGGGGAATACGTAACCAAGAGATCACAATAACCAAAAGCTCATCCCGAGGCGGTTCGTACCATGCCATACGAGGTATCCACAACTAAGAGAAATTATAATAGATAAGTCAATCCCTAGGTGGTTCCCACCACGCCATACGGGGAATACGTAACCAAGAGATCACAATAATCAAAAGCTTATCCCGAGGCTATTCGTACCATGCCATACGGGGTATCCCCAACTGAAAGAAATCATGATAGCCAAGAGTCCATCCCAAGGCGGTTCGTACCACGCCATACGGGGTATCGCCAAACAAGAGAAATTATGATGACTAGGCACATCCCAAGGTGGTTCGTACCCGGCCATATAGGGAAATCACAATAAGCCAAGAAGTTCATAATAACCAAAAGTTCATCCCGGGGCAGTTCGTACCACACCGCACGGGGAAAACGCCAACCAATAATTACAGTAACCAAGAGCTCATCCTGGGGCGGTTCATACCATGCCACATGGGGAAATGCCAACCAAGAGATTAAAATAACCAAGAGTTCATCCCAAGGTGGTTCGTACCATACCACGAGGAAACGCCAACCAGGAGATTATAATAACTAAGAGTTCATCCGGAGGCGGTTCGTACCACGCCATGGGGAAACGCCAACCAAGAATTACAGTAACCAAGAGCTCATCCTGGGGCGGTTCGTACTATGCCACAAGGGGAAATGCCAACCAGGAGATTACAATAACCAAGAGTTCATCCTAAGGCGGTTCGTACCATGCCACGGGGAAACGCCAACCAGAAGATTACAATAACCAAGAGTTCATCCCGAGGTGGTTCGTACCATGCCATGGGGAAACACCAACCAAGAATTACAGTAACTAAGAGTTCATCCCGAGGTGGTTCGTGCCACGCCACACGGGGAAACGCCAACCAGGAGATTACAATAACCAATAGAATTCATATCGGGGCATTTTATGCCCTTTTAGGAAAAATAAATTTAAATATGAGTACTTACGATATCCCTTTGCGGTTTGCCACCCCGGGAGGCAGAAAATTAAAATGTGAGTTCATCTTAAGGGGTTTTCCTTATGTAATCAACTTTTGAAAGATATGCAAGTTTATAGAAAAAATGGACGAACCAGGGGAAAACAAGTGAACTCAGAAAAGAAAACATATTGAAACATGCATAAAAATTCACATCACGGTTCTCATTTATCAGTAAATGAGATGTCATTATCAACTTATGGATCTCACCTATTTTGGTAGCATGCATTGACTTGTAATGAATTAGCCAAGCTATAATAAGGATATGCCATGTGAATATACCATATTAGTTCGTCGATTTTCCTTTTAACAAGGTTTGAACAAATCTAAGTAATAGGGAAACTAAACACTTGAGCAATCAGCAATAATTCACTATTCACAGAGCTATTCTCATGCTTTGAGGAGAAACGAGTAGAAAGTTAGTGATTTCATACCTGGTTTGGTTAATGTATCTAGATATACTGACCTCTAATTTGACATTAGTGGTATCCCTTGATTCGCACTGGTTTTGAGATACGATGGTATCCCTCGGTTCGCAGTGGTTATGAGTCACAGGGGTATCCCTCAATATGTCTGTTGCTAGGTTGGCTGAATAGGTTTACCTTCTTGGTGCTGACCCCTTCTTAGATGGGTTGAATAAATCAAGATATTTCATGCACCGAGTTGGTTTGTATCTCCAACTGATTCTCTGTTTAGATCATCCCACATACGAGTTTAAGAATCCATGTGCCCTCCATTTTCCTTGGAAACCCACATGAGCATCATTCTTTCAAGTTATATGACTTGCTCTTCAATATTGAGGGCTGCAAACCACTCTTCTTTGATGATGAAGGTTGTATGTCTCTTTTTTTTAGATCTGAGCTTGTTGCAACACTAAAAATCGCATGGTAGATTGTGCATCCTCACTTGGTGGTGATATCCTTAGGTTTTCTTTGCGGATTCTTGCATTTCACCGACTATTTTTGATCTCCAGCGAGGATGGTTGGAAGTGTTATGGCGTTTCTGTGTTTTTCTCTCTCTGATGGCGCTGTACATCCACGCTCACCGCACCAATTGATATTGCTGGTCCGTTTCCCAGGTGAAAATGCATCCTGCAAAACAAATCCGGTGAGAGGCATGCCGGCGGGGTCCCAGCAAACCAACTCCGATGATCAAGTTAGGAAGAGCACTGGAGAGAAAAGAGAGAAAATGAAATAGTAAGTCAGTTAACTTAGGGTATTCATGTTATACCTCCCTTTATATACTAATTTTCTAAGGTTTTATGTGGGTTCACCTTTGGTTGCCACTTGGAGCTCTTCCATTGCTTGGAGACTAATACTGTTCACGTGGGCATGTCCCCTGGATAGGGTCTGGTACTGTTCACGTGGCACTGTTCATGTGGGTCTGTTCCTTTTGGTGTTTCCAGCTTGGTCTCCAAGCATGCTTTGCTTCCGTCATCCACGTGAACTTTGTCGGGTGTGCAGGCGAATCATCAGGTTGGCAGGTGTACGGATTGTCAGATGACGGGCAGCTTTAACACGTCAGATTGTCTTTACCCTTTCGGGTTGTCTGGTCGGTTCATTTGGTCGATCTGTCTTGTCGGTTTGTCCTGTCGGTTCGTCTTCTGGGCTGAGCCGATGCATTTGGGCCTATATTGACTTTGGGCTTGGAATATTGATTTGGGCCCTGGTATCAGTAATCTTACTTGTGTTGTTGCAGTTTAATAGAGTGAAAAATTGTGCAAACAATGAATGGACATTATAAATTGCATAAAAGCATAACACACATGGAATTATAAAAAGGCATGTAGATACACTAGTTGCAACATTCATGTAAAACAGTAAGGTTAAAAGCACTCGCCTGGTTGCAGCTTCATTTGACGTTGTGAAATTGTCGACAAGTTATTTTACTCTTCATTTGATTTTCTGCGGTTATGGACAAGTTGTGGCAAATTGCACTTTGATTTTGCTTTCTATTTTAATTACATACGGTAGCATGATATCATGTTTAGGGCAATTGTTGGAGATGTGATATTTTGCAGAGATATTTTCTGCATTGGTTGAAAATGAATGGATGCCCTGATTTTGAAGAAATGAATTATGGGCTAAATGTCATGTTTGGTGAATATTAGTTATTGAAAAAGAAGACTACCTTTGTGTATAAATAGAGTGCTTGTTGTAATATTTTATATGTAGTAAGAACAAAAAAAAAAAGAAAAGAAACGTGCGTGCAGAGAGAGTTACAAAATGAAGAAAAAGAAAAGAAAAAAATATGCTTTATGTTCATGTCTACTCTGTAGTTCATAAATATTCAGTATTAGCTTTTTATATCTCTTCTCTGCATCCTCCTTTTTATCTTTGTTATGCTCATGTTTATGCCATATCATTTTCTTTTGAATATCAAAACCCCTTCCTTTCCAATTTCACAACAACAATCGCATGCGGCTTCTATCAACTGCAGTTGAATCTTTGCTCTTTGAATTTGTTTGTCCAATCTTATTAATATATTTGCTTTCTAAGAAATCATAGTACTAATTTAACACTTTCTATTCTAAGCTAATTTAAAAGTTGATGCTAAAGAACTGCAGTCTTGCTGCATTTTTCAAATACAGCTACCACAAATACAACTTTTGAAGCCATTGACTCATTTTTTTTTTAATTATCATAGGCCGGTATTAAAGAAACGAACTTAGTTTTTTTTTTGGCTTTTGTAGCGTTATGGGG
The DNA here is from genome assembly GCA_949634005.1 of Mallotus japonicus. Taxonomy (NCBI): domain Eukaryota; kingdom Viridiplantae; phylum Streptophyta; class Magnoliopsida; order Malpighiales; family Euphorbiaceae; genus Mallotus; species Mallotus japonicus. The sequence goes on from CATIWK010221093.1 coordinate 12,549, forward strand.
TGTTGCTAAATCTAGTTACTCATAAATGTATCAGGAAAGGGATGTAAAGGGAGGCAAAGAGAAGATGCTTTCAGTTCAAATATGTATAGCTTGTCAAATGTTTTGCCCTTGTGTTCTTAAGAGCTATGATTTTAGGCGAACGCAATCTTGGAATCTATAATAGATGTGACAAACCGTTGACGTTCAGCTCAATGGTACCACAGTCTTCTCTAGCCATGATTTATGATGAGTTGGAACTTCAAGTTTCAACATCTAGTTGGTGCCCAAGTTTTTTTTTTAAATGATGCAAAATGCTCACAAGTTTTAGAACAATCTAATGTCTATGGAAGTATGTGTAAGAAATTGAAGAAGAATTGGTGCAAGCTGAGTCACATAGGAATATCAGGGTTGGTAAAATGTGTTTTGAGGATCATCTAGCAATAGGATTGAGGGCAATACTATGTGGAACTGCTCTTGTTATATACTTATTGTCTTAAGTACTTCTTAAATCTTTTTGTCCTGAAGACATGTAAAAAATATTGTAATATATATCTTCATTTAAAGGCCCAGATGACATTAGCTACAATGAGAATTGAGAAGCATTAGACCAGATGCTTGAATCAATTCTTGTATCCCCAGTTTTCCACCATGAACTATGATTTCTCTTATGTAGCATTGGGATATATGCATGTGTAATCTCTTCTACAGTTAGTAATCTACATTTGTGGTTATATCCACGTGTAACCTCTTTGAATTTCAGTGAAGAATTGAAGGTAAACATTTACCTATCAAGAAAAGCTTATTGAGTTTCAGTGCAGCTGCACTGTAACTCTGGCTTTGGAATTGATCTCAATTTGGTTATCTGGATTGATGAAGATAGTAGATCTGGGTTTTGCCTCTTATGCTAGATGATCACTACATTATGTGCTTCATGAAAATGTGATTCAGAGAATTGATAGGTTATTCAAGATGCTATGTTTGTGGAGGAGAACAACTGTAAACATTTGTATCTCGTTTGCTATGTTATTTGTGTAATTTTCTGTGCCAAAGGATAGCACTTAAATTTCGCTTCTCTTTCATCCCTCCCCCAGCAAAGGCTGCCATCAAAATTTCTCCATTCTTTCTATATTAGTATTTGCTTATTACTGATATGCTGTCAATCACAGGTCTTGGAAGCATTGGATGATCTGAGAAAGAAACCTGATGCACAAGTAGAGGAGGTCCTTTCTATTGAGAAGCTTATTGCGGTTGCCTACTCGGTCATTGATAAGGCTGTAAAGGTTGGGACATTACTGATACTGCCGGTCCGTTTCCTAGGTGAAAATGCATCCTGCAAAACAAATCCGGTGAGAGGCACGCCGGCGGGGTCTCGGTGAACCAACTCCGACGATTAATTTAGGAAGAGCACCGGAGAGAAAAGAGAGAAAATGAAATAGTAGTTGAGTTAACTTAGAATATACAAGTTATACCTCCCTTTATATACTGATTTTCTAGGGTTTTTTGTGGGTTCACCTTTGGTTGCCACTTGGAGCTCTTCCATTGCTTGGAGACTAGTACTGTTCATATGGGCATGTCCCCTGAATGGGTCTGGTACTGTACACGTGGCACTGTTCACGTGGGCATGTCCCCTTTGGTGTTCCCAGCTTGGTCTCCAAGCATGCTTTGCTTCCGTCATCCACGTGAACTTTGCCTGGTGTGCAGGCGAATCGTCAGGTTGGCAGGTGTACGGATTGTCAGATGACGGGCAGCTTTAACACGTCAGATTATCTTTACCCTTTCGGGTTGTCTGGTCGGTTCGTCTGGTCGATCCGTCTGGTCGATCCGTCTTATCGGTTTGTCCCGTCGGTTTGCCATGTCGATTCGTCTTCTGGGTCGAGCCGATGCGTTTGGGCCTATATTGACTTTGGGCTTGGAATATTGATTTGGGCCCTGGTATCAGGGTTCCCCCCCTAAAATGTTTATCATTTATATTCAACTTCCTGTCGAAGCGTTTGCGTGATGCATCATCTTGAAGCATCGCTTCGGTTCATCTTTGTATTTATTTATTTTTTATCTGGTTCCATCTCTCCCCTCTTTGTCTATAGGGAAATCCTTGAAGGATCTGGTCAAGGGGTCTTCTACCCCCGTCAGGACTTCATCTCAAGAATTAGAAACTAGGGGGGTTGAGCTTTCTCCCCCACTGCTGAGGAGAATGTTGAACTGCTTGGGGACCCTTCTGAGCTGGTGATGCTGGATTCCCTATCAAAAGATGCATCTCTCAGCAAATTCTTTCATTCAGGATCCATCCCTCTTAAGGTTCATCCTAAAAGTTCATCTGAAACGGACCCAGGGGAGATTGTGTCCCATGTGGTAGGGGAACTTCATGCTCGACTTACTAAAAAACATGAGAAATTTGGTGCCTACTCAGCATGATCTCCTGGTGTCGATGCTGACTTAGCATGGATATGCCTTCTTCCCGGTGATGAGGACTTGCGAAATCCTGTAAAGCTAGATGTCGAATTTGGATGCCGCCAGAGGTTGGCT
>CATIWK010221105.1:0-13756 GCA_949634005.1 Mallotus japonicus
CCTTGTTTTTTTCGTTTATTTTTATTTTTTTCCCTCATCCTCTTTTTTTCTTCCTTTTTTTTTAATTTTATCTTTTTCTTTCTCCCCTTATTTCCTTCCCTTTTTGCATGATGATTTTTATAATACTTAACATGTGCTTCATAATTTTTTTTTGAAGAGTAATGTGAGAAATACATATTCATATTATTATTATTATTATTAAAATTTATTAAAAATATTGAATGACTAAAATATACACATTACTTAGTTTTGGGAAAAAAATTACAATTAACATATTCAAACTATAAAACCGAAATTAGTTTGTAATAAATAATTAAAATTTTGAATATATAAATTTTTTTATTTTATATAAATTTCGAATAATAAATAAATAAATATATTTATTTATTTATATAAAAGGCTAATATTATTTTATTCTTTAAAATTATAAATAAGAATTTAATTTTAAAATATTTTAAAGGTTATAATCATATTTTTATTTGTTTTGATGTTTTTAAGGTTATAAATTTTATATTAGAGGCTTTGATGATGTTGTATGCGAAATAGGAATTTGGTACTTCTTACCTATTCTATCATAGACGATGGTTAACAAGCCTTGCAAGTTACCAGGTGGAGGGACCTAAGTTGAAATGCACTCTTCCTCTAGAGCAATTAAAGATGACTCTATAGAAGCAGTCGCTGCAAGGTGAGTTGCGAGCACAGGCATCGCCCACATTTTTTTTTTTTTTGAATTTTACATGATCAATTCTTAATTGTGCATATGGGATTAAGACAAAAAAAAACTCAGATTTTGAGTTTTGCAACTGGAAATGGATCATATGGCTCCAAGAGAGAGATTTTGAGGTTGATCTAGAAAATGTATATATTTTAAGATTTGTTTTTGCTTTAATTGTATATATTTTAATTGTGTACATTAACAATTGTATACTTAGAGATTGAAGAGAGATAAAATTGGGCAATGAACTCAAAGCATCGTATTTTTTTAAATATTTTGAAGTGTATAAAAAATCATAAATATACAAATACTATACTCATTATATACGATAATATAGTTGTTGTTCATGTATTTTTAATTTTTTTTTTATATATATATATATTGTCTATACTTATGAATTTTGGTGTTGATTATAGAAAGCATATGTTGTTTTCAAAACATACAGTTTGTAAAGATTAATTATTTAGGAAGATTTTTTTTATGTACTTGAATTGTTTCATATTCGTATAATAAACCAAAAATAAACTAAAAGTACTCAAAATTGAATAGAAGTAAAAGAAAACTAACTTTTATTTAGGAAATGAGGGATGAGATTTTTTTGTTTTAATTGTATATAATTTAATTGTATATATTAACAGTTATATATATAGAGATTTAAGAGAGATGAGATCAGTCAATGAATTATAATTATCATTTTTTTTATGTTTTCAGGCGTATAAGAAACCAGAAATGTACGAATTGTATACTCATTGTATACTATAATACAAATGTTTTTCATGTATTTTAAATTTTTTATATATTTTTTTATTGTCTATACTTATAAATTTTGGTGTTCGAATATAGAAATCATATGTTGTTTTCAAGACATACATTTTGTAGAGATTAATTATTTAGAGAGATTTTTTTATTATGTATTTTTTAATTATTGTTAAGTATAATGTACAACGTATCTGAAATGTAAAATATGGTTAAAGTATGCTAAATTGTAAAAAACATATATGGAATTTTTGGGTATTCTTTGAGCTGAATGTAAGTCTGTGTTTTAAGTAGCTGGGTGCAGAAGCAAATTAGTGTAATGAACATGATAAAAATGTCATCTTTCATATACAACGTCAGTTAAGGCACATCGATATATAAATGAGGGTGTGTATATATATATATATACAGAGAGAGAGAGAGAGAGAGAGAGAGAGAGAAAGAGACGTCAGTTAAGGCACATAAATATATAAATTAGGGTGTATATATATATATATATAGAGAGAGAGAGAGAGAGAAAGAGAGAGAGAGAACTTGAAACCACCACTCTCATCACATGTAAAAGCAAACCTCTTTTTACAAACAATGAATGGTGCAACAAAAATTTTTTTCTACATTTATTAGAATGAAGAAATTTGAATATTTAATTTTAAATTTGTATTGCTTGTTCATGATAACAGTGGATGAGTGTGAAGAACCAATTTTAACTTTTTCTTTTGGTTATTTATACAACACCATATATAAAACTGACCAAAGATTTAAATTTCCATTACCATGGACAGTTGAAATTTGATTGCCAATTCAAATCCGTATAATCAAACTCTAAAAACAGCAAAGAAACCAAATGAAATATTACCAATTCAAGTTGATTTTTAATTTAGTTGGATGAATTTAATGATGTAAAATTTTATTAAATTTTTGTATAAAAATATTCAATAATCAAACAGAAGTTTCATATTTAAATTTTTATTATATTAAATTTTTTTAAAATTAACATCAACTATAAAATGATTAATTACTTAGGAAGACTTGTTGATTATATATTCAAATTGTTTTATATTAGTATAAGAAACAAAAAATAAACCAAAAGTATTTGAAATTGAATAAAAGTGAAAAGAAACTAGGTTTTATTTGGGAAAGTTGGACAATGAACTCAATTTATTAGATATTTTTTTAAATGTTTTGAAGTGTATAAGAATCCATAAATATATGAATAGTATACTCATTAATACTATAATATATGGAAAATAAATTAAAAATATACAAAAAAATAAATAATCATATTTTGATAAATTTGTATACTATTGTAAAATTATTTAAGTGATTTAACTTTCTTATTAACAAATGTATACTATTGCAAAACCGCAAGCGCACGGTATAGCTAAGCAGTATGAAAAATATCGTCCCACATAGACTTATTCTAATCACCTATTAACCTAATTTTTTTTATTGTCTAAGGATTTCGAATCTAAAATTTTGGAATGAAATTTAAATAGCAAAATAATGAATTTATAAAATAAAAACAACTTTCAAATCTAAACAATAAACAATCAATGAATGCAATGGTTAGGAATTGATTCTCTTCACAATCCTTAGTTTGCTTTAATTAACGAGTCTAGTAATCTTGCAAATCCTAGGTATTTCTAAATTACTGATTAATCTTTCTCAAGTATTAACCAAATTCAATTCATAGTTCTCAAACAAGACTATTAAGCCCCAATTCTCATTGTAAACTCAATTCCCTGAATTAAATCATGAATTTATTTACCGACTCCCAATTGGAATTTAATTCAATTATGGTATCTCCACCTATAAGCAATTTAAACCTATGTTTATAGATCAATCGAGGTTTTTATTTCTCAACCTAAAACCCTAATTTTGATTATGCTAATGGTGATCAAGCATCAACATATAATAAGTACAATAAACATATATAGCTTGCAAGAACTAATAAACTTCATTAATTAAAGAAAAACTAAATCATGTTAAATCATCAATCCCTAACCAAAAGAAATCTAGCCTAACATAATGTAACAATATCCTACATCATAAAAATAATCCATAAAAATTACAAGAATAAAGAAGAGAGAAGAAAATTAAAACTAGAAATTATTGTTCTTCAATCTTCAACTCTTGATCTCTCTCGAGTTTCTCTCCAATTCTTGTTCTTTTCCGGTGTTGTTCTTGCTCTAAAAACGTCCCTAATTGATGAGTAAATAATGCCCCCATGTAAAACCACAAATCCTCCCTAAATATGTTGTGTTTAGGCGATAAAATTACTAAAACGGATAGGGCTGCAACAACAGTGATTTTGCCACTGTCTCAGCCTAAAGTAAGCCACATTTGCTCTGTGTTGCTACTATTGTTGCAATAGAAAATCGTCCCTCACTGCTCCCTCTCGTCTGTGATGGTAGCCCCAAGACTGCTGTCTCAATTGAGACTTCTTGTCTTCCTTGCACTCTCGGCTGCGATGGCAGCTCCAAAGCTGCTGTCTCAGCCAAGACTTCAACCTTTTTTTCACATATTTTGAACGCATCCAACAACCTATGGTAACACACTCCAATTTCATGTCAAACACCTTCTAATCACCCAAAAAGAGCTGCAAATCACCTACAAAATATCCATAGAAAAATAAAAATAAAAACTAATAAAATAAATTTAATTAAAACCAAAAACTACACAATAATAGCACTAAAACAATTTAAATAATAATGCAATTCTCATACAAACACTTGAATTCTAAATTTATACCAAATACAATATAATAAAATATATTTTAAATGAATTGCATAAACTATTCATTTGAATCAAATACACTTCATTAATAAAAATTCATTAAAATAAATTCTATTTGAAATTTGGAAATGAAGTGAATTTTTTAGTGGAATTAAATATTGAATCAAATATAATGTAAATAAAAATAATAATCAGCAAAAAGGAAAGTTGAAAAAGAGACTTACAAAATTTCTCCTCCATTGTTTTGCAGGAATTAATAAAGATAAAATGGAGAAATTAAAGTTTATCCTTCTTCTGTTCAAAACCCAAAGAAATGCATGCAAAGCCTCTTCTTTGGAATATAGCTTACACAAGGAGACAAAAAAAAAAATGAAGTCAACTAATTTTGTAAGAAGGAAAAGGGGAAAAAAAAAACAAAGCAAAAGAAAGGGAAGCAGAAAAAGATGAATTATTCGTCGTCGTCGTCATCGTCGTTATCAAAATTTCCTTTTTATTGTTTCTGTCACCTAACTAATTTTCCTCGAAATTAAAGTCCACAACTTGCCACCATTATGTGTTGGTATTTTTTTTTTTTACCAAATTTGGGGGGTTTCGAGACCCACAGCTGCCTCTCCTTTAGCCTGGCCATAATTCTATACCTCTCCTTTAGCCTGGCCATAATTCTATATATATATATATATACTTTCTTGTAAATAAATGTTAAATTTTTTTTAAAATAATTATATTTTTATAACTATCGGATTCTGATATTCAGATAAAAAAAAATTCAGAGCTTGCCAGATGCTTTTTGCCTTCTATTTTTTTTTTTTTTAACAACCATTGGGGAAGGGGATTGGGGTGAGTGGGGTTTGAACCGTCACTCCTTAAGAGGCTTTAATGCCTCCTTACCACCACACCCAAATGGGTGGTGGTTTGCCTTCTATAAGTCTTAAGACAGTGAGTGCACCCTAGCTAGCTAAACAATCGTATCTATCTATTTGTTGTTTTGGACAGCAATCTTATCTATCTAATTACTCATAGGTCTAAGGGAAAATAATCAGAAGGAACCAACAAAGAAAATGCTGTCAGACCATTTTTTTCCCGTGTTGAAAGTCAAGATTTTTGCACTGAATAAGATAAGCTAGCTGCATTAGTCTTTACGTTTATTACCAGGTTACTTGTGTCCCCAGGAACCTTTTTATTTCTCAATAACTGCTGGTATCAGCTGGTAGGGAAATAACTGTTGAAATCAACTAACAGGAGTTGTTCTTACTTAAGCGAGATGTTAAGTTCGAGTCCTGATCTATACAGCCAAATTGAATAAGTTATTGGAAGACTTTTGCCACCCTTTTGGTTCTATCCGGATCGAACCAGATTAATCAAAATTCAGTGAGCTCTAAATATCGATAATTAAAAAAAATATATTATATTCAGGTGTAGTCTATTATTACTTTGTTTTTTACAAAGTAAAGTTTACTTTATTAATAATTACCATTAGATGATTCAATACACTCTCATCCAATGGTGATAAAAGCAAAATGAGAAGAAAGTATATGAAAATCAAAGTTACCCTAGAATTTCTCTTATATTCAATAATTAAATAAGTTACATATATTTAATTATTATAACAAATTTATTTAACTGCATGTATACATTAGAAGAATTTTTCTATAATATCGTTGCTACTTCAGTTTTCTTCTTCTAATGAAGTTATTTTTATTATATTTTCGGTATTTAATAGTTATAAAAACTCTAATTAATTTGGAGTTTGAATAAGATTAACTCATAAATATGACAAAACTCTCCCAACACTTATTTTTTCCATAAATAAAATACAAATTTCAAATTTTATTTAAAAAAAATTCAAACTTTTGAATCTAACACAAATTGGTTTCTGATGAAATTATCTATTAATCCTTTCCAGCTTGGAAAAGCACTAATTATTGTCTAGCTAGCAACTAGAATAATATGATATAACGTAGGTATATCTAAGCGACATTGTTTCTTAAGAAAAGCACAATTGACATCAAATACATATTTGGGCCTACAGTGCCATCATAATCATATATTATCATACAAACCATACATCATGCATCATTGGATATCATATTAACTAATCAGTTTTTTATTTTTTTATTTTTTTTATTATTTTTATCGGGATATTAACTAATAAGTTGACATATATAATACATTTGCAAACTCTTATATTTACAACAATTTATCAATTTGATACTTTAATTTATAATTTTTTGTCATTTTAACACTTAAACTCACCTAAATGCACTAATTTGATACATAATACATCTATTATCCCCTAAACTTGTCACTTTTTGTTACTTTAACATATTTACTTGTAATTTTAGTCAATCAAATCCTTAAGACGTGCTACATGCTGATTTGCTATTTCATATTATGTGTGTTGATAGGAGATTTTAAAATTGCTTTTTATACAAATTCAAGTATTAAAATAATAAAACTACAAGTTAAGATATCAAATTGACAAAAGTGACAAAAACAAAGGATCATAAATATATTATGCCCTAACATGCTAGATGCTCATCTTTAAATGTCATAGTAACTAATATGCTAGGTAGCCTTTTCTTATGTAGATTGCGGACATGCAATGCAATGACTTAATGTATTTACAATTCTTTACTTTTATTTCTTTACTTCCTTAACTTATATATTGATAATTTTGATATATTAATTTATTGAAAGTATTACTCATAGGTAATTTTTATCAAATTGAGATATTTAAATTTATAGTTTTATTTTGACTGATTAAAATATCATTTAAACATCTCAAATAATATTAAAAGTATTGATAAATCATATTTTTATTAAATTAAAGTGTTTAAATATATATTCAACTTGTAAATTGAGAGAATAAATTGATAAAAAAAAATATCAAATTCAAGAACTGCTTGTGTATTAGACCTACATGCAAATGCAATTTACATATAAATTCCTTGTGATTTCTCGAAATTTCGCAAAAGCTTGCAGTTGAATGGACAAAGGAAAAAAGCTAATAAAAGACGTCTGTATTTTATATTTATTGTATTTTTTTTTTCACGTTGCATGAGATTTTTTTTTTAATAATATATATTCATCAATAGGCAACAAGCCATTTCTTGAATCTATATCTTGCCATCTCCATTTCCTTTATCATTCTCATGAACTGCTAAGAGCACCTATAGTAATTAAAGATGGAAAAATTCTGTTGTTGCTTTACTAACCAATACAGGTTTGCTAGATTAACAGTTTAATCCATGCTTGATGAGGAACTAAAGCATATGATATTTAACTAGTAACCATTGAAATCAATTAATAGAGGACTATTTTCGCTTGAACCACATTTAAAGTTCTAGTTATAACATATGCAGTTGTGTTAAATTAATTATTAAAATATTTTTGTTGCCTTTATAGTTTTGTCCAAGTATGATTAATAAAAGTTCAATTGACTCTGAAATACCAATAATTTAGAAAAAAAAAAGAAAAAATACGTTATATTTACAATTATGGAGTGATAATATTTCAACTAACTCTGAAGGAAAAAATAAGCTACTATATTAGCTAGTGTGGCCTGATGGTCAGGCTGTTGAGGGACATGCGGTGGGTCTCGGGTTCGAGACCCACCATCCCCCCTCCCCCACTTTGGTCAAAAAAAAAAAAAAAATAAGCTATATATACAAGTTTTTTTTTTTTTTTTTTTTTTTTTTTTTTTTTTTTATGAGCTACTGTCTTAGGGCTAGTGTGGCTTGGAACTTTGGCGATTGAGCAAGCAGAACTTTTGGCATCTTAAGTGAAACTAGCAACCGCTGGATGCTCTAAACATGCTGCCAAATAACAGAGATTGCGTTACACTGTGTTAAGCTCAAACCATCAGAGAGATCAACCATTGCTCTAGTTCTTGAAAAGCTTGCAACTTTATAGACCAAGCTTATATAATAAAATAAGAGAAAATTCTTCAACCCAATAATTACTGCTACAAAATTAATTGAAAAAGTTGTATGTTTGATAATATTATCATCAACTATAATCCAACTTATGAATGCACTATATTTAGAGTGCACATTAAACAAAAACTTATCAAATCATTTCTCCACAGGATCATAATTAATACCATCATACTTGCCGACCATCAATGAACTGATCAAATTATTAAACCAAAGTTAGCCTCATTCATTATGTATTGAACCGAAGCAAAAGCCTCAGTAAGGTTGGACGGTAGAAAAAAGTCATAGCAAACCTCGTAACTACTTGCACTAAAAAAACAAATAAATGTAATTCCTCCTAAACAATAAAATATGTTGACATGGGGAGAAATATATTTACTAGTTATATCATCTGCAATTGCTTGAATCTTGAGACGTTCTTATTGAGATTGGTAAATTAGAAGGACCCCCAAGAACCGTATATGAGAATATCAGCTCGCACGGCTCAAACAAAACCAATTTGAGGTACCCAAGATCTATACAAAACAAGACAAGTATAGAAGAAAAATGCAGCAATTAGTATTGTTCATGAAATAGACTGCAGAGATCTGAAATTCTTGGACAAGTAAATATAAGCCTACACTTGAAAATGGTTTACTTCTCATCAACACAAGATCATAGATCTTGAAAATCCTTTCATGGCAAACAAAATTTGGAAATAGCCCTTATGTTCTTTGGACTATCTTAACAAAATATCTAGGCAGAAGCACCAGACTTGCACATGCTGCACTTCATTTTCCTAAATTAAGTTTTAGTTTCATTTACAGGAAATACTTCACCTTCTCTTCTGCATTTGTTAATATTCAAAATTTTTGTATTATTTCTGTAACTCTGCATTTATTTTTACACCAGATCCACAAAACATTTGAAATTCAAATTCCAAATCCTAATTCATAGATCCAAAAGGAATTCATAGACCACAAAGTCATTTTTACTTTTTTTTTAAGTAACAAAATTTATTTTCTAAAAATATTAATGAACATAATATATTTTTCTAAACCAAAAAAGAAAAGAGCATATAATATGTTATCATAGTATAAAATCTTCTAAATTAATGTAAAAATAAAACTTGAAGCTAACATATATATATATATATACACACACACACACACAACACAGAGCAAATTAACTAATTATCATATATAAAAAAAAAGTTATATATTTTTTCTTTGGAAGGTAGAAAAAAGAATCAGTAGCTGTTGTGCTTATAAATTCATATAGATCTATAAATCTCTGCTATTTTTCATCATGAGAAAGATAAATAATAAAAGTTGAAAAGAGTCAACGCTGAACCAAAAGCAAACTTACAAGGTTTTGCTCCTTCATTGCTGGGTAAAAATACGTTGCACAAGTTGGATCTGAGGATTTATGAAGGAGATAAGCATACCTTTAGCACATTTCTTCTCATAATGATCTCAAGATTTGCAGGATTTTCAGGAGCTCCACTCACCTAAGGAGAGCACAAAGTGCCAACATGATGTGTATTCTTTTCTTATTTTAATTTTATTGGGGGTCATGTGACATTGAGGCCTAAAAAGACTAGTGATTAAGAACCCATAAACATATACATATATATAAATACATGAGTATTAGGCCTCAAGAAAAGCATATAACATAATAATGTGTTTTTGCTCTGCAAAACATGGGGAGACTTCTAGGGCATAGAGACATTAAAGAAGGGTTTTGCGAAGGGTAGGTGAAAGACAGAAACAATTGGCAAAATATACATGCTAAGAAAACCAGTCAAACTATACGTCTATACCCTTTCTCTCAAAGATCCCACAGCCCTATATTACTATTCTAACACCACTATAAATAATTAATAAAGTGAAGTATGCAACCAACCATCTGATGATCATGTTTACATAAAACATCCAATGGTTGAGAGAATGAGATCATGAATGAAATATCTACCTACAGTATATGGTATCATGAAACTGCATATATTTTTAAATAATTTCTTTATAAAATCGAATTTGCGTATAGCAACTTTTTTTTCCATCTGGAAAGGTATAGCAACTTTTAACTTCACTACTAACCTAGCTTATACGTTTTGGACACTTTTCCAATTTTGTCCGCATTTGCCACCACCTACATTGCATGCATGGACAAGAGCAAAGAAAAAGAAAAGAAGAAAGAGGAAGAAGAATAGGTTGAAAACCAAGAAAGCTTATCTTCAAGAAATTGCTCTAGCCACTTTCATTTCCTCTGATTCTTGTGAACTCCTCAACTTAAAGAAGATTGCAGTAGTTATAGCCTTGTCGATGGGAAATTGTTTATCCTCTGATTCTTTTGGATTTGGAGATGGTGTTGGCGTCAAAACTGGTTAGAACCCATCTCTTTTTTATTTCTTCTTTCATTCTAATTATTGATCGCATGTAAAACATCCATTTTTACGGTCTTTTTTTCTTTTAGCTTTCTTACTTCCACTTCCATACCATACATACACTCCTTTATTATGCATCTCATTTGTCAGTGCAGTCTCCTGTCTCTGAGCTTTCTCTTCTTAACCCATATCATCTAACTAGGAAACAATCACTAAAATTTGGTTCGGCTATGTAACTAAGATCAATTCAAGAACAGGGTTGATTCTTGAATCTACAAAAAGAGGTAATTTCGTTTGTCTGAAGATGGCAAGTCGTTTGTACATGCATTTAGCTGTCATCTGCCCAGTTCCAGAAGGTCTCCCTAGTTCTGGCGAAGCAAGTTTCAACCTTTTATTTTATTTTATTTTATTTTTATTGGCTTGCATGGCAACAGAACTATGCCCAGTTCCAGAAGGGCTCCTTGGTTCTGGTGTTGCAAAATGCAACATTTATTTCAATATTCACATATCCATATATGTGAATATCCCTAGCTAGCATCATGTTTTGTTGAAGTTCACTTTATCTTCGATCATCCATGTGCAAGTTTTATAAGAATAAGATCATACATTAGATTCATGGTTTGATAGTATACATGTACGTTGCTGATTCTGCACAGATACGATATTGTTCAACATGGAGGAATTAAATGCATACATGGATGCATTTAGCGAAAGAGAATTTTTTGGCAAAGGAGCATTTGGTAGCATTTATCGTGGAATCATTAGCGGGAGGATGGACAGAAACATCAATGGGCTGGAGGTGGCTGTTAAGTTATTTTCCGACAGAGATAGAGGAGGAAAAAATCATTGGCAGGTAAAATTAAAGAAAATAATTGGTTTAATTTGGTCTTGTTTTTATTACTTAAAATGCTAGCGTTGCTTTATCATGTACCTTGTTTTTGCCTAAACTCCACCTTATAATCCTCTTTGTTGATGAGTGCTGAGTGCTGAGTACTTGCACAATTAGCTAATGAGTGTATGCTAGTGATCTTGCTAAATAAGAATTTGGCTGAGATTAAAAGACTTTTATTCTAAGTGTAGAAGTATCTAATAGAAGTATCTACTAAGTATACAAGGCAGACTTAATCTTGACTATAAACCTTAACAAGTGTTAGGCACAGTAGATATACCCAATTGGTATATAAATTTTATTTCATCTTAAGTATGAGAATGACGTAAGTATGCAATGTAAACCCAGCACTCTTCCCTCTATTTATTATTATTATTATTATTAGTATTATTATTACTGCTACTACTATACTACTGGCCCTATTTTGTTCCTAGCTGCTTGTTTAGAACAGAATTCTTACAAAATCGTAACATTTTCCATACTCGTTTTAGAATCTTTAATTTTAGTACGATTCTTCTGGATATGACTGAAAACATTCTTGGTTAAAATCTCCAACTACCAATCGCCTGTGCCTTGTTTACTGGTGTACAAGGCACATAAACATGAGATAGGCAATATATGGACCTACTACTACAGTAGTCAAACAGGGCCTGCTGTTTCTTGAAGCATGCAGGTCCAAGAATATTGGAAGTCATTTTTACATGTATGATTGGATCTTGCCATTTGGCAAGGTAGGTAGGCCTATAGATCGTGGCAGTAGATTCTTCTGAAGGCAACAGAGACATAAATCATATACTTTAATATTGGCTGAGAAGTTTTCTACACAGCAGAGTAAACCGGGGACAGTGAGTATATCCAAAAAATAAAAATAAAAATTACATCGAATGGTAGAACATGTGCCTTCTTATCAATTAAGTGTAAAACACTTGAATTATATGTTCAAATCCTGCCATCCCGTTAAAGCTGGGCTTTTTCCCATTTTAGTGTAAAAAAAAAAATTTATTTCCCACTTTATGGTGTTTGATTCTTGTACTTTTCACAATCTTTTGGAGATAACTCTTTTCTTCAATGAGTGCGCTCTACATACACCGACACAAACTCATCACTCTTCCCTCTATTTATTATTATTATTTCTACTACTACTATGCTGAAGTTCTTGTTGGCCCTATTTTGTTCCTAGCTACTTGTTTAGAACAGAATTCTTACAAAATCGTAACACTCTCCATGCTCGTTTTAGAATCTTTAATTTCAGGACGATTCTTCTAGATACGACTGAATACATTCTTGGTTAAAATCTCCAACTACCAATCACCTTTGCCTTGTTCACTGGTGTACAGGCACATAAACATGAGATAGGCAATATATGTTAAAAAAAAAGATAAACATAAGATAGGCAATATAACAACCAATCACTTTTGCCTTGTTCAGTGGTAAATGGTGCATGAATAGTAAGTTTTCATTTGTTAAAAAAAAAGGCAATATATGGACCTACTACTACAGTAGTCGAACAGGGCCTGCTGTTTCTTGAAGCATGCAGGTCCAAGAATATTGGAAATCATTCTTACATGTACTATTGGATCTTGCCATGTGGCAAGGCAGGTGGACCTATAGATAGTGGCAGTAGATTCTTCTGAAGGCAACAGAGACATAAATCATATACTTCAATATCGGCTGATAAGTTTTCTACACAGCAGAGTAAACCGGGGATAGTGAGTATATCCAAAAAAAAAAAAAAAAAACATCGGATGGTAGAACATGTGCCTTATTCTTATCAATTAAGTGTAAAACACTTGAATTATATGTTCAAATCCTGCCATCCCGTTAAAGCTTGCATGTTATTTCATGATTTTTTAAAAAATAATTCACTGTTTATGAGATGGTATGCACTGACTCACTGAGTGTAGTCACCTTGTTATTTGCTCCTCCTCAAAAAAAAAAAAAAAAAAAAAAAAAAAAAAAGTGGAACTGTGGTTTCAGCAATTGAAAAATTTTTGTCTACTACGCTTAACGCAGTTCAATTGAATTTGTAATATATACTTTGAATGTTTTATATTTGGATCCCACACGTCGACAAAAATCTATTGATTCTGTGTATTATGTACTTATCTCGTTAATTGAATTGATGGTATGTAGGGGTGTGCACGGTCCGGGTCGGTCCGGAGATTTCAAATTCTCCGGACCCGTTCCAAAATGTCGGAGATTTAAAAATTAAGGCTCCAGAATTGCTCCAAATTTTCGGTTCGGTTCGGTTCAGAGATTAAAATTTTCGGTTCAATTCGGTTCGGAGATCGGTTATTCTCCAAATTAAAATTTTCGGGTCAAATCGGTTCGGAGATCGGTTCTTCTCCAATTTAAAAAAT
>CATIWK010221128.1:0-31398 GCA_949634005.1 Mallotus japonicus
TACTAATAGTCAATTACAATTTACATGTTTGTTCTGTATTTATGAAATATTTGTTCATTTACTGCTTTGACTTCTGGTTGATTACTATTAACTCAACTTCTTCTATTTTATGCACAGATTTACCCCAAGTAGGCATTGGACCTACTATTGCATCATCAATTTCCAAATAATTCTTAATACACTTAGTAATGGCAGTGGCAGTTGCTTTAGAAAAGTTAATTCAAAATTGCCGCAGTTGCTATCCTTGCATTTTACTGACCTGACTTCAGTAAATATGTTGAACATTTCATTTTAGTTTGCATATGAACCTCCATATAAATTATAATTGACTTCTGGGTTCTTTTGTGACCACTACTTGGTGTGCCTAAGTTTGAATGTGTTTGCATTTGGTGTGCAACAACTCATCAGTGTGCTGGCATATATTTTTTTATGTTTGTTGTTGGCCATTGTTGAGTTGTTGTGCCTGTGTGATGCACAACTTTGGTGTGCCTGTGGTGCTGTTGCATACTTGATGCATAGGGCTGTGATGATGCTTCCACCTTTCTCACTGATTATGTTAGAATGCTTGCCTTTATTTCTTTGGTGACTTTTTATTGTTGCCATAATTAAGGCCACATTTTTTTTCTGTGAATACAACTTAGTATCTGAGCCCCTGTACATTTTAATCTGTATATGGATGTGCATTTTCTGATTGAACCAGCTTGTCAATAGTATTGCTATTTAAGGCTGTGATGATGCTTCCACCAATGTTGCTAAGCTCTTAAGAATGTTTTAGCCTGTATTTCTTTGGTGACAAATTATTTGTTGCTGGAAATATTCACTGGCTTTCATTTTTATGTGACTTGAAAACATTATAATCTGAGCCTTTTTAATCTGTTCAGCTGTTCTTATTTATTTTACATTTTCTTATTTTTCTTTTCTTATTATTAATTATATTAGTTTAAGTGATTATATTTACTAACTTTTTAAATTGATGTGCAGGAGTTGACTTGTTCATAACTTTTGCACAAATGAGACTGGTTCTATTATTTTTTTGTTGAACCAGTCAAACATTAGAGCCTCAACATTCAACACAACTCAATTTAGATATGTTGTAAATGAATTGAGTTATTTTGTAAATGTAGATAGTAAAATCTAAATATGTAATCAATTAATTTTTTGGACTGATGGAGCATTCTTTTTGTAATTAAATGAATGAATACACTTATGCATATAATATTTAGTTGCATATATTTTCAAAAAAAAAAAAGTAACTTGCATATTATTATTAAGAAAAAATATTGTAAAAGAGAAATATTGTGGTTTGTAGTATGCTTGTATTGTATTTTTAATTTTTTCCTTATCAAGAAATGTGGATTTATATTCAAATAATTTGGCCCAATCCAATTGGATTCAACTCGGTCCAGTCCGTTTTCTCAACCCGTAATATCCGACCCATTTCGGACTTCCGATCCAACCTTTTTTTTTTACACAACGGGTCGGTTCAGTTACCACTTTCAACTCATACCACCCAATCGGTTTTCAGACACTCCAACCCGATCCGACCCGACCCGTCCGATCAGCACCCCTAATTTAGACGGAACTTGCCTTTTAATTTACTGGCAAAATTCCGTTCCTCATAGTTTAAAAAGTTTGTAGTTTCTGAAAAAAAATGATGAGAGTGATACATAGGTTTCTCATGGCTTTAATATCTTAGACACAATCAACATTCTTTAAACAAGGATTATAAGTAATTTCCTAAAATTATTATCTTTCTAACTTTTATATAATAAATGCATCATTTATTTTTTTTATCACATATATATATACATATTAAAATCACGATATATTAAAACATTATTTTAAAATCACCTCAAAATAACTAATAATTATAATAATAATATATATATATATATATTTTTTCTTTTTTTGCCAGGGAGGTAGAGGGGGGAGAACATTGACTTGGATCCATGACCCTAGGTCTTGGGTACCCCCTTAACCACTTAAACCAAGTGGTGGGAGGTTAATAATTATAATAATAATTGATAAAATAGAACATGAAAGTTTAATTAAAGAGTGACAATAAAATGTATAATTTTTCATGATATCTAATTTAGCAATGAAGCTTTCATTATTATTATTATTATTTATCTGACGCTCTAGATATTTGGTAGTTATTAGAGCTCCGATTATTCCGGAGTTTGGAAATTATTTTGGAGTTTAAGTTAAGTGGATTTACGAAGGAAATAAAACTTACTTAGCATCTGTTTTTTCGATACATGAGACTCCAACTTGACATCTTATTTAAAGGAATTCAATTTTTTTATCACTTTAAATCATTAACATATATCGATGAAACATTAATTAATTTTTAATTCATTCTAATTTATACTTTAAATTATACTTTGTATTTTTTTTCCTATATATATACATAAATCTGTGAAGCACTCAAAATATTTAGAAGCCGGAAGACATAATTCTATAGAGATCGTAAGGACAAGATGTGGACATCAATTTTCGGAAACCAGTTAAGATTCAATTAAAGATTAATGTCTAATTAAGCTGCCAACCATTTTATTAATTTTCTATTTGACAAATCTTTGAACCTCTGAAACACATGGATCATCTAAGTCCTGAAACTTTCTATTTTAAGGACAGAAACAAACCTGGCACCTGTCGAAACAAAATTTGTTAGGAAATCCTCGCCATATCCTGCCTCATTCCTGACCAAAACAACCATCAAACTCGGGCAGAGAAGACCAGCTCCTCTTCACAAATATAGACCTCTTTTCTTATCCACTCATTTTTACGTTACTTTCTTTTTAAGTTCATTTTAATTTCGTTTCATCAATCATGAATCATCAATCAAACAATCCAAAATCTTGGTGTGTAAAAACAAAAAATGTCTCTTACTTTATCTTCCTCTTCGGTTCTTGCTTTATGTTTCTCATTCTTTCTTCTTCTTTTGTCTACAGTTACTGCCTTTAACATCACCAAAATCTTGAGTGATCACCCGGATTTCAGCAACTTTAATGATATGTTAACTAAAACCCAACTTGCAAGCACCATTAATAGTCGCCAAACCATCACCATCTTGGCTGTTGATAATGGTAACATATCTCCTCTTTCTGGGCAACCAGCAGACATGCAGAAGATGGTGTTGAGCACCCATGTGATATTGGATTATTATGATGAAGCAAAGCTGAAGAAACTACCAAACAAAACTGAACTTCTTACCACTCTTTATCAGTCTAGTGGACAAGCTAAAGGACAAGAAGGTTTCTTGAATGCAACATTATTGAATGGTCAAGTTGTTCTTGGTTCTGCTGTTCCGGGATCAGCTCTTAATGCCAAGTTGGTTAAGACTGTTGTAACCCAACCGTATAATGTTTCGGTATTGCAGGTTAGCACCGTTATGATGCCTTCGTCAGGTGGTAGCAATTCAAGCTCAAATTCGACCTCAGCACCATCACCATCATCGGGTGCATCTTCTTCTCCTGCAAGTAGTCCTCCAGCTCCTCCAAAAAGTTCCCCACCACCAGCAGCAACACCTAGCGGCAGCGAGGCACCTGCACCATCCACAGGAAAAGCACCAGCTGCAGGTCCTAAGGCCGGAGATGCTCCTAGTGCAAATTCACCTTCACCTGAGGCTGATTCGCCATCAGGGTCTCCTGAAGCACTTACCCCTATGTCTTCTCCTCCTGCCATGGGTCCGGTGGCAGATGGTCCATTAGCAGGTGGTCCTGCTGCGGATACTCCGGCTGCAGCTGGTGCAACCACCATTGCTGGAACAGGAACTAGGCTTGCTATGGTTGTGATGGTTTTGTACTCAGCTTTGGCTCTAGCCAAGATGATGTGATATGGTTGATAGGAGAAATAAGCGAGCATATAGAATACTGGCCAAGTGCCTCTAATTTCGTTAGAAGTGATAGATAGAAGGGGTGTGTGTTTTTTTTTGGCTTTATTTCCATTCAATCAATTTGTAAGACTTTTCCACTAGAAATGAAATCCACAAATTCAATTGAAAGAACTTCCAATGATTTTCCAAAACTTTTAGGCCAATAACACTGATTTAGGCCAACAACACTGATTTAGCAAATGCAATAGTCATGCTTAAAACTGTTGAGGAAATTAGTGTTGCAGTGTTTGAATCCATCTTATCTTTCATTTCTCAGCCAAAGGCAAAATCAAACCTCTGTATTGTCTCAAAATTTTGCAATCAAAGCATGTATCATGCCAAGGCGAAGCTGAAGCTAACAAAGTGGAGAGGATTGATACAGAATTGCTTGCTTTGAAATCCAGCAAAGACACGCAAAGACACGAATCAGGTGCAAAAAGCTTTGAAAGGATTGCAGGCATTGGAATTGAGCCTTCAAGAGGCAGAGGAAGAGGTCGAGTGTGTCTACAGGAGACTTGTGAAAACCAGAGTTTCCTGCTAAACATTCTGAATCATTAACCTTGTAGCTTGCATCCAACCCCAATACAATTCTGAACCAACATTTTCTCATTTTTCTTCTCTGAGCTACCGACACACTTTTATGTAACATTTCAGTGCAAAAGATTTCAGAAAGGACTACTAAACCAAGGATAATTGAAACACAAGCTATTGTCTTGACATTTCATATGAAATTGAAACACAAACTATGGTTGTAATTTTATTTGTTATCATTAAAGAGTAATTACATTTCATAGGATTTTTCTCTCTGCCCGATGTATGTAACAAAGGTCATTATTCATTCATCAGAAATTCCTTCATTTTCCAATCAGATTTTCTGAGGTTTTGTCTGATTGAACACCTGAATTGATAATAATTTTAAATCCAAGGAATTGATAATTCTGGAATGAATTTATAATGAATATTCCATAATTACACTGGTATGAAAAAAAAAACTAATTAATAAATGGTGTCTGAACTTTTTTACTTTTACTATTTTGGTGTTCGAACAATTTCTTTTACAATTAGATGTCTAAACCTGCAAAATTTTTTTAAAATAGTGTTTATAGCAGGTTTTGTAGGTTAAAGTGTTTATATATCAGTAAATTAACTTAAATTCTCTTTTTTTATACTAGATTCATTTGTATTTTTAATTTAAAAAATTTATTTTTTCACTTATATATATTAAATTTGAAAGAAAAATATATTGAATATTGTTAAATAAAAATAAAATTAACTAATTAAACTATTATTATTGAAAAATAAAAATAAAATAAAAATTTTAAATTTATTTTTAAATTTACTTGAAGGAGTGAAAAGAAAAATACAATTTAATTAAAATAAAAGTAAAGGTTTATTTCTTACAATTAATTAAATAATAAAAATAAAATAAATTTTAATGGATAAAAATTTTATTTGACTAGAATAAAAATTTAAATTCAACCACTATGATTAATAAAATAAAAATTTAATTTTTCTAGTTTAATATGATAAATAAAAATACTTTTTTCATATCTAATAATTATAAAAAAATAACTAGAATAACAAAAAAATAAAGTTTAACATAAAAGAAAGATATTTAAATTAAATTATTATTTAAAATAACACAAATAAACACTTTGCTAGAAAAACCATTTAGAAATTTTTTTCCAAGCTCAAACACCTAATTGTAAAAAAAAAAATGTTCGAACGCAAAACTAATAAAAGTAAAACAGTTCAGACACCATTTACACATTCATCCCTTACAGAAAACAATAATTTGGAACAAAAGCATTACTAAATGCATCCGTTTAATTTTGCTCAAGATTCTTGATTTGTAATTCTTACTCACCCTCCATATTGTTATCAATATTGATGCAGCCATGTAAGAATCATCATGAAGAGGCTAGTCTTGATTACTAGGCCAGGAATCTATCTGAACGAATATAGCTGCAGGAGCCGCCATGGGCCATTTTTCTTGACAGGTGATTGGCAATTCCTGTTGAACCTTTAATCGCTCATCAGTTTGATCATCAACAGCCTCACCATCATCAGGTTGGTTCTTCCTTTTCTTGGATTCTTTTCTACTCCTTCTGAGTTGGCAGAGTGTATATTTGGATTCCCCATCACACAAACTATACTCAATCATATTCCAACGACGATCTTGGTCCAATCTTGATGGGTTCCGATAATTAAACCTCTTCTTATATGCTCTTATCCCACTGAAACGAAGTACTGAATTTCTACCAGAAGTTTCACCGTGCCATTTTCCTGCGCTAGTCCCAACTTTACGACTGATGTTACAGCCACCATCAGCTACCTTCTTTAAAGATGTAAAGAAGAAAAGATCATCCCGATGTGTGTCTCCGCCAAAATTCTTCCATATCTCCCATGGCTCATCTTTACCGTACAAATTCCAGTAGTTGATAGGCACTTGCTGATCAACAGGTGACAAGCTGCCGTTGTTCTTGCCGTAAAGATAATGTACCAACTCTCTTTCGTTAGGGCAAAACCTGAACCCAGGTAACGTAGCTGCTGCCATGGAAAACGAGATGTTTGTTTCTTGCATTTTCATCGCAGTCGATTTAAGTAAGTTTTACTGTAAAGAAGAAAAGATTATATGTGTATATTATATATATAAGGGATGCGATACCTATTAACCCATACTAAGGGTCTCGGGTTAAATATAAACCAAACTGGTTTAGCAATCCTAATCATACTCTAATATTGATTAGTAACCCTAATATAACTCATTTAGGAATATTTGTATTAAATATACTTGGTAGTAAAGCAATTAATTGGTAAGTGTTTCAAATCTTAAATCACAAACTACACTAATTTTTATGTACAAAATAAAATTAAAATAAAGCCTTCTAATTAAGGGTTTCCAATTAGAGGAAAAAATTAATTAAAGCAATTACATCGAGAAATCAAATTAAGTTAGCTAGATTTTATGAACAAAAGTTTATATTATAAATATTGCAAGGAAATGGTAAATTATAAGACTATGTTTTTTCTTTTTCTTTTTAACATTATATAAGGGGTGTTGTGGAAGGAGAAATGAAATCTTAATTCCTAATCATCCACAATATTTATAAGAGGTTTGGCCATTAGGGTAAGACTTGCTTGATAAACCAAATTATTTATAGACTAAACTAATTAAAATGTGCCACATCAAATCTTCATTAAATTAAATTTCATACTTTTTTATTTTTAAATGCATAAAATATAATATTCAAAGCTAAATTTTATTCCCATTTTTGCACTTATATAGATGCAAGTAGTTAATGAAAAAATCAAGTTTAATTTTACCAAATCTATTAAGATTCTCTTAGATTAAAATGAGAAAAACATCCCATAGGAAAAACCATGAATTCTGATATAGAATCTACAGGATTCCCTTAGGTCCTCGAGGAAACAATTTACTTTTAGCTAATTTAGAGAAGATGGTCCTATTTATATTTAATTACTGGCAAATTTTTTAAATAATTATATCTTTTAATTTGTATGAATTTAGATAATTAATTTTTTTTATTTTTTTCAATTTTATCTAACTTATGTAGCTTGTTGACGTGTCACAAATAGTGTTAACAAGACAGAGATCAAAACAGTATCATCTTAATCAGTATTAAAATAAAAAATGGTCGGTGCAATTAAACAATAAATAAAATCTAATTAAACGAAAAATATTTAAAAATAACTGAATTGAATTGAACAATGTTCAAAACCGAATTGAACTGGTTCAATCAATTTATTCAGTTTGACTTTTTATTTTTACAATTTAAACGTATTGAATTTATATAATTTTACACTATTTTAATAATATTTATGAGATATATTATTGTTAGTTCTTTTATGTTTTTTATTTATTGATTTTTTAGAAAATCAATTGAACCGATTTTCTAAAATGAATTTAAATAATTTTGGTTTGGATTTTAGATATTAAATAATTTTATTAAGATTTTTTTTATATTTAAAAATGATATTGTTGATTTATTTTGAAATATTAGTGATAAACCGATTAAATGAAATTATAAACACCATATAATTTAAAATATTTTAGATTAACAATTCACTCTAGTTTAATTATATGTTTTACAATAAAAACTGAACCAAACTGAAAATATTTTGGTTCATTAAAGTAAAATTGAACTAAATTTTTTACAACTTGAATCGAACCAAACCGATTCAATTTTTCAGTTATTTTTGCTCACTCCTACTTGTCATATCAGCACTGTTTTTGACATATCAACAAACTACATCATCAATTATAC
The DNA here is from genome assembly GCA_949634005.1 of Mallotus japonicus. NCBI lineage: Eukaryota > Viridiplantae > Streptophyta > Magnoliopsida > Malpighiales > Euphorbiaceae > Mallotus > Mallotus japonicus. The sequence continues at coordinate 8,167 of CATIWK010221128.1, forward strand.
ATGTCAATTGAAAGTTGAATAAAATTGAAAGAAATTAAAACAATAACTATGTAAATTGATACAAATTAAAAGATATAATTATTTAAAAAATTGACTTGTAGTTGAAGATAAACGGGACTATTTACCCGCTAATATACTATCCATATTATCGATAGCACATTTATAATATATGAAATTAAATAAATTAAAATAGTTAAACTTTATCAACAAAAGTTTATATTATGTGTCCTGTAAAACAAAATAATTAAACAGCCGAATAGTAAACTAATTGTAAGACAACCATAGTCACGAGAATTTTTTTAATTCGGTAAACACTTCGAATTCAATCACTTATAGATGAAATTAATTAAATGGGTTGCGTATTAATAATTATGCTACATCAAAATCTTGGTTAAATCAAATTTCATATTTTCTTTATTATTAATTATATATGTATTTTTATTTATAAATTATTCATGTTCACATCATATATTTATATACAAGAAATGGCACCTTAGTTGTAATCCTACTCTAACACTCATTTGGCAACCGTAATAACCATCCTAAGAAATTTTTTAATTTTTTTTAGATGTCCTCAATATTCGGTAGTTACAAAAACTTTGATTATTTTAGTGTCGAGCCGGTGAACCTATAAAGAGACAAAGCTCTCTCTCGAGATCTTTCTTAACAAAATCTAAGCTTTTTACCACTTGAACCAATAAATGTTGATATATATTTTTTTTTTCCTTATAATAACCATTACAAGAAAGTCTTTGTAATATATATATTTTTTTTGTTGCTTGCTAAGAAAGTATGGCAAGTGTTTAAAATCTTTATCCTATGTCGGATTATTAATACTTTACTTATATTAAACTAAATCACAAATAGGACTAACTTTTACGGACCAAAAAATTAAAAGAAAAATTAACATAAACACATTGAGATATCCAATTATATATAAACCAAAATAGCTAAATTTTACCAATAAAAGTTTATACGATATATATTGGAAGACAAAATATTATAATTAAACAACCGAATAGTAATTATTTGTAAAACAAGTTTGATCATGAGAAATTTTTTAATTTGGTGGACTCTTCCAATCAAAATTACTTATAAACTAAACTAATTTAAATGCCCCGCTTATTATAATTAATATATGCCTCATCAAATCTTCATTAAATCAAGTTTCATATTTACTTTTTATTGTCAATTACATGTATGTATTTTTATTCATTAAATCAATGCATGAAAACCACAAAAATTAGGACTAAAACTGTTTATTTGTGAAATAACTTGAGCACAACTAATATTATATTAAACTTTGAAAATTTATATATTTGCAAATTTTATTTTATATTCTTTTTTAAAATTAATTAAAAAAATAATCAACAAAGTCAAACTTTTATTCTATTAACAAATGCTGATTGATGACAGCACAAAGTTCATCATATTAAAATTCTTAGCGATGAAAAAGAAATTATTTTTTTTTCAGTTTCTTTTTGTCTTGAACCGTTGATGGTTTGAGTTGGTTTGTGTATCATAATTTAGTCTGTTTTTATGGTATATCTATACAAATAGAATTTAAACTGTTAAATTAATTTTTATTTAATTACAACTATTGATTTATCTTATATATCAATATTTGTACTAAACATTAATGACTATAATTAAGTAAGAATTAATCTGAAGTGTTTAAATTCAATTTGTATAAATACACATACATATAATTTATTTAAGAAAAACAGTTTCTTCATTTTTTTTTTAAAAAAAAAGGTAAACTGCAACTGTAACTCTTTAAAGTTGCCAATTTTAATCAATTACACACCTAAGCTTTCAATTTTATCAATTTAACATCTAAAAATGTCAGTGCTTCCTCACAAGTGATTCTGATTAGCTTAATTTGTAATTTCGTGAACTTAACAGTTTTTATCATTTGACATTTACATTTTACCTAAATATGTTTTTTTTTTATCACACTTTTCATACCTAACATTTGTGTTTTTAAATTATGATGATGTGAATGAAATGTCATAAATGAACTAAAAAATATATATTATTATCTTCTTTTTCATCTCTAAGATTCTATTTTTAGTATCTAAGTTAGACTATTGTCTCAAATACGAGGTTGTCACCATGAGCTCTTAATAACATTATCACATTTTGACTTTTCTTTTATGTTTTTGTTTGTATGTTAGTTTTTCTAATGCCATGAAATTGTTAATCTATCTTCTTAGATAGAATTTGATTTGCCTTTTGCCATGAGTTTTATATTTGAAAGGTTTTTGATTTGATGTATGATGCAAGACTAATAGATATCCTAATTATATTTAGCTCGGTTTAGCTTATAATTTATTATTTTTTTTAACTTGTTGAAGGTTGAGCAACCTAGTGTTAAAAGGTAGCACTTTGGGATTTTAGAGGCATTTTAAATTTTTTATATTTTATTTAATTTTGTATAATTTTAGGAGTGTAATGGGTGAAATACTTTAATGTATTCTACTAATTTCTATTGTGCTTCTTATACTCTTTAAGAGGGAGTGATTAGTGATTAAGAGCGTTCACCAAAGATCTAGTCACCATCAAGGAATGTGCGTACCCTTCTCTCTTATAGGTTCCCCTTGCCTACGCATTTAGATGTACAATGACTTGAATTGATGTAATAATTATCCTGATGGATTAGCCCCGATTATATTCATTCAGGTGTGCCTCTTGTATATTATGACTATACTTGTATCTATTATTATGTTTATGCCTTTTGTGGCCTAGTATTTTTGTCCCAGATGTTATGACCCTTGCGCTAATTTTTTTTTTTTCAACAAAATTATTTATATATTCCTACGGTTTTTTTCTTTGAACAACGATTACATATTGATCGGTGGAGGGGGAGGGGGATTTGAACCTCCACCTTACCAAGGAGTTTATCCCGTGACTGGAACTAGCCAGCTTAAGACGAATAGCTCAAACCTGATTTTTTCCCTAAGGGCTACGCCTTAAGGTTTGAACCCATGACCTTAGATTTACGGTTGGCTTTCTTTTAAAACATGTGCAAGAAATTGATTTTACCTTTTTCCTTCTCAATTTAAAAGAAAAAAAAAAGGACAATCTTTCTCCTCTGAGGAGTATAACTTGCAAGAGCTTTTGCAAGCCTTTGTCATGCCTAACAAAATTTGAGAATATAGAATTGGGCTGAAATAAAGATTTATATACTCTAACCGGAAATTTTTAAGAAACCGGGCCAAACCTACAATATTTTTTTAAAAAAACCGGGCCAAACCTACAATATTTTTGCCATAACAGAATTTGACACGAATGAGAGAGATGGACTTTAAAGACTTGAGCCCAACCATAACCAAAAGACTAGAACTAGTCATTTGGATAGTTCGGCCTTATGATTTATACACCCTTTAATTGGTTTGTATATTTTCAATGTGGGATTACACTGCAAAATCTTTTTTTTTTAATCAAAAGAAAACCATCAATTTTTATCGGTAAAACAAAATATGACATCAGAGATAGAATTTAATATAATAAAAACAAATCAATTCACTACAATTCAATACAAAGGTTAGATCAAACTTATCCATAAAAAATAAAAAAATAAAAATAAATTTTATCAAAATCATCAATAATCTCTACTAGAAAGTGCATAAAGTATATTTTCCAATCTCTTCCAGTCTTTTGATAGAAAAATTACCCATTTGTAAAACCTTTCAAATCCTCCACAATTTCTTGCTTTTTAACTAGATTCATAGCCTAAGTATTTGAATGAATCGATAATTAATAGTAATAATACTAACATGAGATTGATGATACCAGCATAAAGATAGTCTCCAAATATGAATGTGAGTTGAGATATGACATCTTCTCCAACTTCCTCTCTCAAATTTAGCAAAAGAAATTATACGGCAAGAAATTTAAGGGTCCAATGTAGAAACAAAATAAAAGTAGGAGAGAGCTCAACGAAACTAACTAAAAGGATAGGATATATGTCGTTAGTCGCTACTGGGGAACAATATCAATTTTGCCCCCAAATTAATTAATCAAATGAATTTTTTTTTTAAATTCAATTTTTTGGTGAATTTTTTTTAATCTAAAACTTAAGTTACGTACGGGTGAATCCATCGTATAAGAATTTAAACAACCGTAGCTTGTAAATTTTTTTTATTAATAATCAAACAAAAAAAAAACAGAAGGATAAAAAGATAATTGCGTCGTTATTCGCTCACAAATCTTTATCCTAACTAACTAAAAATACGAGGGATTAATACAACAAAATTGGAAAGTTCAGGGAGTCCAATTAATTAATTATGAATTAAAGTTAAACATATGGGTTACGGTTACAGTTACAGAACATATGATCCATGGGTCTATTTGGATGACTGTAGTGGTAACAGGAGATGAAACTGATGTATTTGTCCCCAAATTGATATTTTCTCCCCCTTCAATTGAGTGTTTCATTTTGGATTAGCAAACTATTTAGATAGATAAAAATGCAATTTAGTTATTATAACAAAAAATTCAGCATACTAGGTATATGAAATTTCAACTTAGCATATTAGGTATATGAAATTTAAAAAAAAAAACTCAGCATTACCAGTACAGTCATCTAAGGATGATTTTTTTTTTATAACGTTTTAAAGGTTGTGGTTATATTTGAAAGAAAAAATTGGATATGGTTTTATTTGAAAGTACCCTTGGAGGTTGGGGTTGTTTATGCAATATCCCCTTTTCGAAATCTAAAACCTAAGTTGTACACTGATGAATCCGTCATGTAAAGATTTAAATATTCGTAGTTTGTAAATTTTTTTTTAATAATTAAATGAAAAAAATTCTTTTTTTAAATTCAATTTTTTGGTGAATTTTTTTTTGAATCTAAAGTATAAGTTGCATATCGATGAATCCGTCGTATAAGAATTTAAACAACCGTAGCTTGTAAATTTTTTTTTTAATAATAAAAAAAAAATAAAACAGAAGGATAAAAAGATAATTGCGTCATTACTCGCTCACAAATCTTTATCCTAACTAACTAAAAATACGAGGGATTAATAAAACAAAATTGGAAAGTTCAGGGAGTCCAATTAATTAATTATGAATTAAAGTTAAACATATGGGTTACGGTTACAGTTACAGAACATAAGATTTTAGCATCAGCGTCCAATCCAGAATCCCCAAAAATATTCCCTTCTTCTTCTTCTTCATCACTCACACTCTCTCAAATTCATTTGCAGAGCCATCAGATTCAGCGACTTTCAAATCTACTTTACGCATAGTTCTTGCATTTGTGTTGGTCCTGGTGTTGTGGTTAATGGAGAGAAAAGAAATGGCAGAGGAGACCAAGTACGTTGAGCATTGTAAGGACCCTAACAACGGGCTCCCTAAGGTCATCTTGCGCGAAGTTCGCGGTTGTTCTGCAGAGGTTTCTTCATTTAACCCTAATTTCTTGGGTTTATTGATTTCTTTCATTTTTAATTCATGGAAATTTTTCATTTCATTGATTAATGCTGTTTGATTCTGGAATTTATTAAATCACCGACATTAGATCCGTGCAGGTTTGTTAGGGTTTTGCAATTCCATTTCTTGTTATGGATTATTAATTATTATGATTTCTTTATTACTTTTTTTGTTGTTTTTTTAATCCATAAAAATTTTGGATCTCTTTTATAGGTTTCTTGATTATTGTGTTTGGTGTTTAATTGTGTTTAATCTTTGCCATATTTGCGTAGTATTCTTGTTGGGTTTTCTATTTAGTGTTAATATTGATAGGGTTGATGTTTGTTTCTCAGCATCGGTTTCTTTGCGAGGGGAAGATTGGTATATTTAACGAGTTTTTGATGGTTGCATCCAAGATATAGATGCTAATTGCAGTACTTCGAAAGTCTAAAAATGAAAGAATTCAATTGAATTGAATTTTTTTAGTCAGTTCTTATGTTTTAGAAAGATGATTGCTCTGGAGTTCACTTTCTTCTGCTTGAAAAAACAATGGATGTATATTGAAAGAAATGAAGTCATGCCAAAAATGACATGATTTTGTATGAATTTGAGTCAATTGAATTCTTGAAAGTGTTCAAAACAAAGCTAATATTTTTTTTCCTTATTTTGATTGCTTAAAGAGTTATAAATCCCTCTTTTGCTTTTGACTACTTACTATGTTTTTCTTTTTGCTACTTTTAACAAGAAAGAAAATGGAAATCTGTTCAACAAAGCATACTTGTTAGAAGTCTTATTTTTTTTTTTTCCTGAACAGGTCTACTTGTATGGAGGTCAAGTTACATCATGGAAGAATGAACATGGTGAAGAATTGCTTTTTCTCAGTAGCAAGGTATGTGTATTCACAATTGGTTTAAGAAGTTGCACAGCAGATCAATGTTAGTGACTTTAAATTGTTGTCTGCATTGGTGTATTTTGATGTGTTGAAAGATGAAGCCACAGATTTAGGGCATAGAAACCTGTGCGGTACACTTCATGCACTCTTTCTGTTGGCTAGGGATATTGATGTCCTAGTCAATATTTGTTACAGTTATAACTAGGAGTAACTTGATTTTTTTTTTTTCCTGAAATAAGAGTCCCAATGCAGATTATTGAACTTTTAAAACTGTTGTAGTGATTCTTCTATTTCACGCTTTGTTGAATCATTTTCATGAAGCTGATTTTATCTTTGTATTTTGCATTATATCTATTAAAATGGCACAACATTATTTATTCTTGGATTTAAGATTGGAGCAATTCTTTGGAAAATGCTGGGAAATTAATCATTACCTGGCATCTTTTCCTTGCCTGGGTTATGCATGCACTTTCATTTTTCTAAACTAGAAAAGTGCTTTGTGCAGGCTATGTATAAGCCTCCAAAGGCTATCCGTGGAGGTATTCAAATCTGCTTTCCTCAAGTATGTGCTCTACTGTTTTGAACTAATTATGCTTGTTGCCTTTTAAATTATTTTTTCAATGTGAGCTGTTTGCATATGCAGTTTGGCAGTGGTGCTCTTGAATGGCATGGATTTGCAAGGAACAGTTATTGGATGATTGATAAAGATCCCCCTCCTTTCCCAACAGTTACTTCCAACAAGGCATTCATTGACTTGATACTTAAGCACTCTGAAGAAGAAGTAAAGATCTGGCCTCACAGGTGTGTGACTCAAATTTGAGAACCAAATTAAGTACTGATTAGCTCATAAAAATGATTTTCTTAAATTGTATTCTATTATGCAAAAAACAGAACAAAAATGTCCACATTTTTCATTCGTGTATTTTCAATATGTATTTATTTATCTACCAGCCATGCAGCCATGGACACACACATACAACTTAGTAACTATGTTGCTCTGCCAGCGTCTTTCTTTTTTTCCGTCAACAAATAAGTGATATTACATTTCTTGTTTGCAGATATGAGTTTCGCCTAAGGATAACTCTGGGGCCTGGGGGAGATTTGATGTTGACATCTCGCATTCGAAATACGAACACTGATGGGAAGTCATTCACATTTACGTTCGCCTACCATACGTATCTTTATGTTACAGATATCAGGTTTTTTAACTGGATCATCTCATCGCTGCCATCTTTATAGCTTTGTTATGCTTAGTATTATTTATTTATTTTTTTTTGCATGGTGGAAAGCATCCTCTTTGTTTGGTGGGGTTGCATAGGATGGATATCTACAATTTTTTCTTGAAAAATTATGTAGCAAGAGCACATTGTTTGTGCGCACAATTATGTTGATATGCATGCATGTTCTCAATAATAATGGAGATTGAGCTCCATTAGATTCTCTGATGATTGGCCTGGCTGTTTAGTTAGTTAAAGCAACTCAGAATCTATGTAGGATTTGAAACAAGTGGTCTAACTGGGTCCTATATTTGGAGCGTGACCAATCCTAAATTTGAAGAATTATCAGAAACTTGCCAACCTTCATCCAGTGTTCAAGTGTTAGATACTCCAATTTTGATGGTGGAAAGAAAATTAGTTGGGAAAATAAAGTTTGTCTGACATTTTCCCTTCTTTGCATAAGAGAGGAAAATAAAGGAATCAGATTGTGGCTTATTTTCCACTTGAGCTCAAATCTCTCCTTCTCTCCATTTTGGAGAGAAATTAGGATCTAATGAGAGGAAAAAGCATGAATTTGCTTATGTACGGTTATTGTCTTGTTTTCTTTTGCAATAACGACTACTATATCAGTAAACTCTTAATTTTACCTCCTTTCAGTGATTACCCCGAGTTTCCCTGGGCTGACTAGCTCAAGCTTGGCTCGATAAAAGTTTCTTGTGTCACTTACGACATTTGAAAAAAACAAAAAAGTAGACAAAAGGGATGAAGTAACCTTATTTTTCTCCATTTTAACAAGATTAGGAAAGAAGTTTTCTATAATTTCCTTTCCATTGTACTTAATTTCCCCTGTTTTATTTTGTTCCTTCCTACATCATCCAAACATAACATTAATGTTGAAAGTTACACATGCTCCTTAGTTTTTGCTGTAGTATCCTTCAGAAGTGGGCAATTATAAAGCATTAAATAAAAATCAGAATGCAAAGCTGAAGTAGAAATTTTATGGTGACAAGTAATAGCACTTTTTAGGAGAGTTCTTTTCTTCCTCTCCCTCATTAATGTATTTAGCTGACAATTTTACTATTTAATAATTTGGTGGCATAATGCTTACTAGTTTTAGTACAGGAAAAAAAAAAAAAACTTGTTTTCTGTTGACTATACATTCTATCATATTATCTTCCACTTTTAAGTCTTGCATCTTTGAATGTCATAGCTTCTTAGTATGTATCAACGTTTAGAGTGAAAATTCATTAGGATTTGAGTAGTTGATAAATTAGATGCGATATTATGCAATATGGTATTATGAATAGCAGTACTTCTCTTCTTTTCCTTTGTCATTTAGTCCCACTTTTTTTTTTCTAGTGAAGTGCGTGTTGAAGGACTTGAAACACTGGATTACTTGGATTGCTTAAAGGACCGAGAGCGATTCACTGAACAAGGGGATGCAATAACATTTGAATCAGAGGTTAGTATATGATTCACAGAGCTGCTTATGTTTTGTTCTTGCTATCCTTTTTGTTTCTGCACATGAAAATATTCTTTGTTAATTTTTCTCCTTTTTAATGGTAAAGGTAGATAAAATATATCTCAGCACGCCTACTAAAATTGCCATTCTAGACCATGAAAGGAAAAGGACATTTGTGTTGCGGAAAGATGGACTTCCTGATGCTGGTGGGTCAACCATGCCTTTTCCCTCGATTTTGTATTTAACCATTAATTTCTTCGTGCTGGCAAGCTTCATTATATAAGACATTTCATACATAGAAATCAGAATAAGAGGGAAGCTACATAAATTAGTTGATTTCCTTGCTTTGTTCCTTAGAACGATTTCTTAAGCATCTCTAAGCTGGACTTGTGTGAGACATAGCAGGTTACAATAATTATGTTAATGTCTTGGTTGATATGAGACTACTATTTATTAGAAGTCAAATGAGTTACTACTTGGAGGGGACAAAAAGCTCCCTTCTGTTATATCAAAAACGGCACCCATTTTTAATCTTAACAGCTGAAGATTTAACAGTTCCTGGCTGTCCTCTATGTAAAAAATCTATCATTTTCCTTTAAACCTTGGGGTTCTTTCCTTTAAAATTAATCTCTCCCATAAAATTGTTAGTCTGGTTGAAGGCGAGCTTGCTCTGCTTTTAGAAGTATTTCTTTGCATCTTTGTGGCAATAGTTTCAATTCCAGTAAAACTTTTATGGACCAACCAAATAATTGATTCATTGATTGTGCCCACAGTTTTGACATATTTGGGTGAACTGTTCTTTCCTTTTTTCATGCACATGCCCTGATTTCTCATGCATCCAATTTTGTTGTCAGTGACATCTGTATGGTTCTAGCAACTTTTACCTGAGTGTGTCGTTTGAAGTTTTATATGGGTCTTTTCATTTGAGTTTGGGTGCAAAGAAGTGGTCTGAAGTCCAATCTTCATCATGAGTGTCTTATTGAATGTACCATGTTATGTCTCTGATTCTGTGTGAAATATGGTCGTGTTTGCTTTCATTCTGTTTTGCCATTTTCTTTTTTTTCAATGATCCTTCGTATGCCACAAATTAATCAGTTTGGTCAGCTATGCTGAAAATGAATAATGTGAATATGGGCACAAGTGTACAAAAACTGGTGACCCCAAATGAATAATAAGTGCAGCTTCTTTTTTTTTTTTCCTGCAGTGGTCTGGAATCCATGGGATAAGAAAGCAAAGGCAATTCCTGACTTTGGTGATGATGACTACAAGCATATGCTGTGTGTAGATGCTGCTTGTGTAGAAAAGCCCATTACTTTGAAACCTGGTGAAGAGTGGAAAGGAAGGCAGGAACTGTCTGTTGTTCCCTCCAGTTACTGCAGTGGACAACTTGGTCCTCAAAGAGCACTAAGTATTTAGAAGATTGGTTCACTCTTGTGCATCTCTTTTACAGGTAATTCCCTGAAGCAGAATGTTTGGATTGAAAATATGTCACAGTTATTTACTCTGGCAATTTGAGCTAGTCATGAAAATGAAAATAATATGAACTTGCAAGTTCAAGTGCATCAAACCCCTAAGCATACAAGGATGTGCAGGTATGCAACAAATTAATCTGCTTTCCTCATATAATGTCTGGCATTTTGAACTTGCCCAGCCTTGAAAGATCATATTTCAGTGTCACTGTAACTATCATTAAAATTGGGTTTGTTTGTTTTCTTTTTTCTTTTTTTGGTTTTTGTTTAATGAAAACTAGCTGTCCCAAATTAGGAATATGTCTCAACTATTTTTGTATGAAAACTGCAAGTATGATGGCTATGAAACAAATTGTTACAGGTGATCTTGTGGCATTGTTTATTTGGTGCTAAAGATAATTCTTGCTGGGATTTTTTCAGAAGCGAAGAAAAGTAAGAGAAGATGCAGTGTAAAGAGATATTTTTTTTTTTGGCATTTTATCAAGTTCCTAGGATTATCAATTGAAGGATTATAGTTTTCTCCTTATATACATATTTTAAAAATCTCTCCTCCTCTTTCTTGTTATTGTTTCTTTCTTTCTTTGCATTATGATTGTCATTCAATTTTTTTTTCTTTTTTTTCTTTTTTGGGGGATGGATGAGGAGAAGGATTTGAACACTTCTATTCTCTTCTTAAGAAGTATATATAGCTACCAAATGGATTATTACTCGTAATTCTTTTTCTTCTGTTTTGCTCTCTTCCTTGCACTTTATTATTATTTTTTTTTGGTTCCTTATTTCTCTTGAAAGAACACTTTTGAATTAGAAAATGTTATCTGTTGGTTCAAGAAAATAACCCATGATTTCATGACAAAACTCTTCTTTTGTATTATGATTCATGTAATATGTTACAGAATTAAATATATGATGACCTATGCTAGAAGACTTGCAGGTATAGATATGCGTCTAGAGCATAAACATTTTGTAATTTCAAATTGAAATTAAAAATGACAAAAAAAATATTTTATTATTGTAATTAGTTTTGATAACAGGAAAAATAAAATCAACCAACAATCTTAAGATCAACAGGGACTTGTAGCCTAGTCTCAAGGTGATGGACATTGTAAGGTGAGATTATGAGTTCGATCTCCCTCTTCACCTTGATCTTCTAGTTAAAAAAAAAAAAAAAAAAAAAACAGGGATTGTTTTTGCTTAAATAACATCTCGGATTTGAATTGTGATAAATGTAATCTAATTGGGTTGAAATGAATTAGTTGAGAGATTTTTATCCCTTTTATAGTTTTATAAATAAAAAAACAGTTGAGTAAATATGGACTCATATTGAATGTGTGTATAAGATTATTATTTACTTGTATTATTAAATAGATTTATTAGGAAATTTTGTATAAAACTTGGTCCAATTTTTTTTGCATTATTTAATTAAAAATGAGCCAAAACTGAATAACAAAAAAATATTCAAATTTATATTAAAGTAAATTAAAATTTTTAACATTTCATATTTACACCCTTGAGCTTGCTGCTAAAATTAAACAATCATACCATGCAATCATAATAATTGAAATTAAAACTCTAAGGCTCTGTTTGTTTGCGAAAAATATTTTCTCTAGAAAATATTTTTCTATGTTTGATTGAAACACTAGAAAAGATAATAAATGAAGAGAGAATGCATTGAAAAATAAAAGGGAATGCAATAATGAGGAAAGAAGACATTGGAAATGGTATTGGAAAATGTTTTCCAATTCTTAAAATGGGAAAATGTTTTCCAAAATTCTTAAAATGGGAAAACATTTTCCCTTATTTTGAAGTAATTTTTCATTGACCGGTACATTATTTTCCTTTGACTTATTTTCCCTAGATAATCCAAACACTAGAAAATAAGGGAAAATATTTTCCGCAAACAAACGGAGTCTAATTGTGGAAAATATAAACTCTTTTGTTCATTTCTCACATATTTTATTAGATAAGTATAATTTGAATCCATATAGTTTTACTGTTTGGCAAAATCAGTCTTGTAATTTTTTTTGGCATTTAAGTACCATGTGTTTTACATTTTTTTACACTTTAGTACCCTTCTAATTAATATCATTATTGTAGACACCATCAGTTCGGGCCCGCAACGAAAGCCTAGTGATGAGACTGTATGAATCTCGAATGCAAGAAGAATCTGAGATCTTTTTAGAATAGATCCGAAAGCTTGAATTTAACCCGAACCTTTCAGACACAAGCCTTGAACCTTAGCCCGTCAGTCTTCAAGCCCAAGCCCAAACCACTGGTCTTGGGTGAAGAGGCGATCGCCTCACCGAAGAGGCGCCGCCTCTTCACCCTGGACATCGATGAGGTGTCGCCTCATCACACCTGTCTCCTGCAGCAATAAATGTTATTTATTGCTGCATTTAATTTTAAAACTGACCCCATTTCACCTTATCTCTGCATTTTTGGACAAAATAAAGACTTTTAAGGCAGAAATGAGTTGGAAAAGAGAAGGCAATGATGAGAAATACTAGGTGGAAAGTAAGCTTGGATTTGAGGGAAATTGGAGAGAGAAAAGAAAGAGGGACTTAAGTGGGGGCTTGGCCATTATTCAAAAAAAAAAGAAAAAGAGAGGAGAGAAAAAAAACATTCTTAGGAAAAAGAAAGGGAAAAATAAGAGAAAACATAGAGAAAAGAAGGAGAGAAGTGGTTTTCAAGCTTAAGGAGCCTAGTTCTTTGAAGCAGAAGAGGACTTCTTGCATTCAAATAACCAAACAAGCTCTGAGGGCTAAGTTAGGAGCTTCACACGTTCTTCAATCAGTGAGAATCCTTATTTTTAGTGTTAAAGTTTCTATTTCATTTTAAAAGCATCAATTGGTTGATTTTTGGTTTATTTCGGTACTTTGTTGTTTATTTGATGTTATATGAAAACAAGATTTGAATATGTGAATTCTTAAGTGTTAAGTCCCTGGTTTACGTTTATTTGCATGTATCTTTGAATTGCTTAGTGTTTAAGAAAGTATGTAGTTTTGTGTTGGAGAGCCCTGTTGAGGATGCGACGCCTCTTCAAAGAGGCGGCGCCTCCTGTCCAGAATCTTGCACGATTCTGCTTCATTTCAGTTTCTCTTAAGTTTATTTTTGGTATATTTCCAGTATTTAATACACGTATAATGTCTAGTATTTCATGTATTTGCTATATTTTTGACTTGTTTAAATGATATTTTGTTGAAATGATTACTCGATGTTTATGTGAATATTCATGTCTACTTATGTGTTTATATGATTTGAATTATTATGTGAATATTGTTTATACTTGAATATGAAGCTAACCATATTTGTTGTAGGTTTTAGTGATTTCTAATCACTATTTAATTAGTGAATTAATTAGTTCTTGAGAGGTTTTATTGGGTTAATGTAATAATTGTATAAAGAATTGTAATCCTTAATCCCTCTTCCCATTTGTATTGAGTGAATGATTGTAATATTTATCCATTTATCTGTTTATTTGCCAAGGTAATAAGCAGCAAATGAGATTAATGTGCAAAGTCGGGAAAACAATAAAACCGGAAGTGTGTGCAACCAACATTAATAAGGAAATAATTTAATAATTAAAGGTAATAAAGTATAAAACACAAACGGAGGCCAACCTCGAGGTTGGGTGGGCATTCTAAGCCCATACCCAGTTTCCGAACCCGATCTCTAAATACGGCTTCTGGGTACCTCCATGGAATCTAGTTGTTGTAAGTGTGTCCCGATTTTCATCCGGGTGGCGACTCCATCTTCGATAATGGGCCTCAAGCCCATCTTCATATTTCCTAACAGGCCCTGAGTTTGCACAGTGCTATGGTCGCCAACACTTGAGCGCGCGCTAAACCCTGCCGCCTACAATTATTATTTTATAAGAAAACATTAATATAATATTAAATTTCAATGATAAATTTATCCTCTATATGATTTATGATCAATCTAACCAATTAATTATTTATAAAAATATTGCAAATTTATTTTAAAAATCGTTTCGTTTTGTTCATAATTAAATTAAAAATACATTTAAATTGATATTTTGTGAGTTTATTGTAATTAGTTGAATGATATATTACTCATTATATGATTTTAACATTGAAAATGCATATTGTTTTTAGATTAAAGCATACATTTTAAACAATATTTGTTTTTTGTTAGAATGTATTAAAAGTGTAAAAAAATTATAAAAACAAGGTATTTTAATGCAAAAAAAAAAAATACAGTGCTGGTTTTGCCAAATGACAAAACCACGGGGATGTAATTTGTACTTATCCTATTTTATTTCACTACCCACTTTTTGTTTTTCCTTAAGATATTATAATTTCTTTTCCAAAAAATTAAGATATTATAATTAAAAAAGAAAAAAATTTCACATATTACTCCTCCGTTCCACTCCAATTGTCTTTTTACAAAATAGAATTTGTTCCACTCCAAATGACCTTTTTAGATTACCAATAAAAAAATAAAACTCTTCTTTCTAATTTTACTCATATCTTGATTTTAGAGTAAGTTTATTTATTATAATAATTATAATTCACACTAACTTTTAATTTTTTTAAAAGAGGGTTATATAGTCATTTGTATCTATAATTATACTTATTAAATATGATTCTTAATAGAATAATTGTAATTTACACTAACTATTAATTTTTTTAAAAGAGGATTATATAGTCATTTGCACTTATAATTATATTTATTAAATATGATTCTTAATCTTTATGATATTAAGTTAAAAAACAATTGAAATAGAATGGAGGGAGTATTATGTACTACAAGCCTCAAGTACCCAAAAGAACGTGTAAACACAGTCCAATAATACATTTACACGTGGTAATCACAATGTGCGTGATATTAAACGACTAAAATTTCGAAGCTTCGAAAAAAATATAAAAGAAGAAGAAGCGAAGAGAAAATTAGACTGTGTCAAAAGAGAAGCGATCGATCGAAGGATTTTTTTTTTAAAAAATTCAGAAAAAACAAAAAAAAAAATTTGTCAAAACCCAAAACCCATTTTAGAGAGAGCGAAAAAGATGATTTGAATTTGCAGATTTTTTTTTTTTTTAAATTGAAAGAGAGAAGAGAAGAGAAAAAAGGAAGCTTTTTTTTTTAAGTTTAGTTGAATGCGAGAGAGAAAGAGAAAGAGGAAGAGGAAGAAACTAAAGCTACGTCGTATTGATATTTTTTTGTTTTCTCTCTGAATCTGAAAACAGAAGGGGAAAAAAAATTGTATTCCTTTACTCTCTCTGCTTCCAAACAGGTCGGACTAACCAAAACTTTCTCTTTTTTCTCTCGCATCTCTCTCTGTTCCATCAATTTGAAGTTCAATTTGGATACCCATTGAGTTCAATTTGAAAACCCATTTAGCTTTATGGGCTGATCTCTATCAATTCAACGGTAATTTATACTCTCCTCTTTAGCTTCTTCTTTATTGGGTGCTGTTACATTGTGCTTTTATCATTGGAAATTTTGCTAATTGTAGTTGGAGGGATATTTTTTTTTTGGGGTTGAAGAAGTTATGAGTCTTAGTTAAAAATATGGTTAGGGTTTTGCTTTACTTCTGTAAAATTAAATTGTTTTGGTGGGATAGTTGTAGTCTTTAGAGTTTTTGAACTTGTTGAATTCTCAGGTCAGGTGTGTCTGGAAGATGTGTTCTGTATTGGCATTGATGGGTTTTCTTGAACTCATGGGCTTGTTCCTTTTAGGATTTTGGAAAATGGGATTTATGAAACAGAGTGAAATAACTCTAATTTAGTGGGGGAGGGTTTCCAGTGTAAGGCAGTGAATTTTGGGAGTAGTGTACTTTTTCTTTTTGTTGGTTGACTATGTTGTGAGAAATGCAACGGTGGAATCAGCATTCGCGGGTAAATCTGGCGGAATTGAAAAGTCAAATACTTAAAAGAATTGGGGCAGAGAAGACAAGATCATACTTCTATTATTTGAATAAATTCCTGAATTTGAAGCTGAGCAAGGTTGAGTTTAATAAGCTTTGTTTTCGGGTTCTTGGAAGAGAGAATATTCCACTACACAATCAGTTTATATGTTCAATTTTGAAAAATGCTTGTAATGCCCAAAATGCACCTCCATCAAATCTTGATGAGGAGGTTCCAACATCCACAAGTGATGGGTCCCACACTTTTCCGAACGGGAAGGTGGAATTTTCTTCTCATCAATCAGCCATCAATGGTGATAACATACCTTTGGAAGATGGCGTACAAATGTTGGTGCAGCATCATCAAGTGCTCTTTGACGCAGAGAGAGGAGACAATTTGTTTCACCGTTCTACTAAATTACCACGAGAGAAGCAGTTGATAAATGGTTCAGTGTCTGTGCAAAGTAAGGAACAGAGTGAAGCATCTGTAATTGAAGACAGAAAAGGGGTATCTGCTAAAAGTTCACTGGTGGCTCCACTTGGAATTCCATTTTGCAGCCCGAGCGTGGGTGGCGCGCGCAAGCCTTTGCCTTTAACAAGCAATTGTAAATGTGCTAACTCATATGATACTGGTGGATTGCTGGACTTACCATCTTTGAGAGACAGAATGCAACAAATTGCCACTTCACAAGGCCTTGATGGGGTGTCTGTGGACTCTGCCAGTTTGCTGAGCAGTGGCTTGGATGCTTACTTAAAAGGGTTGATTAAGTCTTGCATTGAGCTTGTGGGTACAAGGCATGGGAGTGATTTGATTACAAAAAACAGCCGCAAGCACAATTCTCATGGGAAGCTTGTCAATGGATTTTTGTCAGGTCATCACATGCCATTGCAGAATAGTAGTAGAAACTTAGACGGAATGCAAGAACAAAGACCCCAGGTCTCAATATCTTTGCTGGATTTCAAAATTGCAATGGAGCTTAACCCACAGCAGCTAGGGGAAGACTGGCCATTGCTGCTTGAGAAAATTACACATGCGTTTGATGAATAAAGCTCCTGCAGAAAATGATATCTTTTATATGTGATTCATTCGATTATTATTGGTTAGAAAGGCCCAAGAAGATGAAGTTATATGTTTGGTTGCTGATGAGTTAGTAAACATCTTTTCATAGCCTTCATGAATCCATTTGCTGCTCTCAGACTACTCTACCCCAAGCAAGATGAGTGAATCAGAGCAGAAGATCCTCTCGCTTTTAGGCTTGTGATTGATCTAGTGTACCACGTTTCACAGCAACCAATCAAAAGGTACACACAGAAAAATATGACCGTGCTTGGTTGCCCTGTTGTATTTTTAGCATAGTGTTCAGCATTTTCTGTAATTTATAGTTGATGGGGAGAATTTTTAGAAACAGTTTTGCAGGAATAATTTATCTAGCTTGTTAGGAATGTTAAAGACTGCACGTTGTAAAAGTTCCTGTATATTTTTTTTTTCTACACTTGGAATCGTTGGGGTCTCAGTATTAACAAGTTATCAAATGCTGATTGTTCGCTGATTTTAATTTGATGTGTGAAATTAATTGCTTGGTTTAAACTCCTCTACATGTAAGATATATGTATTTC
Organism: Mallotus japonicus; assembly: GCA_949634005.1. NCBI lineage: Eukaryota > Viridiplantae > Streptophyta > Magnoliopsida > Malpighiales > Euphorbiaceae > Mallotus > Mallotus japonicus. The sequence goes on from CATIWK010221128.1 coordinate 26,099, forward strand.
TTTTTCATCTTTTTAGCATTTTATGCTAGAACTTAAACATGGTTATCAGATGTAAGATATATATATATATATATATATGTGTGTGTGTGTGTATTTTTTTTTTTTTCATTTTTTTAGCATTTTATGCTAGAATGTACGCATGGTTATCAGTATACATATCTATTGGAAGATAAATGTATATGACCTCCAACAAGCTATGCTCTACATTAACAAAGTTGTTGAAGTTTCTCTATTGTTCGCTGTAGTATGCCTATGGATCTAAGCACTGCAATTATTTCATGGGGAAAATATCTATCATGATAACTGTCTTGCTCTTATACAATGTTAAAGTGGTTTACATTTAGCAATGAGAAATGCTAGTGCACAGGGTTGAATCCTGAGGCAACCATGGAGAAATGCTGAAGCATAAAATTCAATAATTTCTTGGTGGACCCTGCATTACTGGACCAGCACCGGTGAATATCCAGCATTATTTGGTGGTGAGAAGCCCAATAAGCTTCACTTTATAAAGACAGGTGCACATATTGCCATCTGTCTGACATCCTTAGGACTTAATTGGAAACAATTAGGTGTCTTAGAGAGGGAGTTTATTTGTATGCAAATGGGAAAAGATGGATTCTTCAAGGTTAAATACAGCTAGTATTCTCATCTCTCTTTATTATTTATTAGGCATTGAGAATTCTGTTTTGATATGCTAATATCCCAAAAAAAAAAAAAAAAAAATCATTGATTTTGCTAATTTGCTTGTTGAAGATCAGAAGTTGTCATTCTCTCTCTTTTTTTTTTTAGCAGATTATGCGGTGGAAGTGTTCTGGATAACTTTTCATTTCAAATCAGTTTGGTCGGTATGTCTTCCTATTCAAGTTCTGTAGATGCAATGCAAGCATGAAATCCCTAGGCAGGTTTCTTGAATTATAGGTTGATTCATATTTCTGTTAACAATAGAGAGACATAGATCTCATATTAATAATCAGACAATAAGCTGCATAAAGTTGAATTCTGTTGCGGGGCTGATTGCACTATAAACAATGTAAGTATGGGCTCATTTACATGATACAATATTCATTAGCAAGAATGAAAATGCAGTTTCTTTTAATCAAAAGACATTTAAATACATCTCATTGGTTTTCTCTCTGGTGCATTCTTTGAAACAATTAATGTTGCAGTCCTCTTTAAATTAATATCATCCTGTGTACAATTTTGCCTATTCATTTCATTATTGTCAAATGTTCGAAGTATTTTGGCTTGTATCATTATGGAGCAGAATCCTTCATTTAAAAATAATTTTTGTTGCCTTAAATATGTATCATTATGTGCACTAGTTAGGTGCTTATTGCAAGTGGTGGCCCATGTCTGATTTATATAAATGGTCAGAGGATTTCAAGTTATTTTGATTGTATTAGCTAGTGCAAGCTAATTTACTATTTGTTGATGTAAGACATAGATTACCTCTTACTGATGGTGGTGTGAGAAAACTTTTGTTTGTACTTAGTTATACAAAGAGATGGGATGGTTTAGCATTTCAATTGTAGACTAGCATATATTTTGCAGAGTGTGAGTGTATTGAAGTTTTATCTGAGGTGGTTGACCTAAGATAATGTGGGTGACATGGGGCAAAAGGGTAGTTCTAGGCATAGGATTGTATAAAGACCCAAAGAAATCGATGACAGTAGTAACCCTCACCAACATGCTTTAAATCATTGGATTTCATTTAATTTGATCAGCTGTGGGTTAAAGAAGACAGCTTACTGTTATATTTTGAAGCCAATTTTGATTTATAAGTTAAAATATTGCTGTGTAATGCTGATAATTTTAATTAAAAAAATTTCCCTGCACAATCTTTTTTGACCTTTTTTTTTTTTTTTTGTAAGATTAATTGACATATGATATGAAAAGCTTAATTGACATATGATATCAAAGCCCTGAACTCCTACATTTTGAGAATTTTTCTCTTGTAGCCATTCACAGTTTGAGCCCTGAAATTATTATGACACAAGCTTCAATTCTCATCCCTCTGCAAAATTTCCACTCAGATATCCTGCATTGAATAACTTCCAAATTCCCTCAGTCCTTGTGTATTCTCTGTGTTTCTCGCCATTGCTCAATATTACTCCTTGTTCTCTTAGGCCGTTATTGTTCAAGCATTGTTTAAGACAACTAGGCATGTATCTGAGATGCTCTCCAAAGTAGTGGCAAACACACTTCTTGGTTTCTTTCTATTTGTTCAGTAATTTAGAAATTTAATAGTATTGTGGTAACCTTTTATTACAAATTCAGTCCCTTATGTTTTTAATGGTTGCTTTTACACCCGTAATAAGGAAAATGCTTTCTTTTTTCACTCTTTAAAAAAACCTGATTGTACATGTAACTGTTTGCTTATCTTAATTACATCATTCTGTTGATTATTGCATTTAGTAAAATTAGCTGTTTAATGCGATATTTGAATCGATCCTTCTTTTTTCTTGCCTAAAATGACATCTCAACTTGAAAATCTGTTGAACACAAGATATTCAGTTTTCCATGATCTTTGATTGGTTTAGTTATTTTGAAAATATTCAAACTCACTATGTCAGCTCTATTCATTAGAGAACCTGTCTGAACCGACTCATCTACAGTCTTATTTATGGATTGTTTTGTAGTACTACTAGATTGCGTTGGAATGGAGGAAAAGCATCCAAGCATAACTAGATTGGATTTAAGGCTCAATTGAATATATTTGCATTGCAAGAGAGATGCAAGATAAAGCTCACCATTGTAGATCATGCTTGGCATCATAGCAATCTTTATGGTAGAGATTGAATTTCAATGTGGAATTGTTCAACCAATGATATTGTTTGTTTAGTAGTAGAAATTATGCTTATCTCTCTGCATTTCTCCATGGAGTTGATAAGCTGCGGCTATTAAATATGTGCTTTCTCTTTCTTCTTTCCTTACTCTTCTTCTTTTGGTCAACATATTTATTAATCATTTCTTTCTTAAGGTACCTTCTTAATAATGTATATCTAAACCTTTGTAGAATTTTAGTCCGTTATTTTCGAACCTAACTGCTACACTAGCATAGTGGAATACTATGGTCAGATTGTATTTATTTTAAGGTCACTTGGTATGTTTTGAGTTTGTGTTGTCGTACAGGTTGTTGTGGCATCACAATAATTATTAATGCCGTTTTACCATTCTTTACAAAAACCTTAATGTTCGTTCCTAAAGCCTTTCAAACAAACAGATTCATATGGGTTTGCTGCCCCTAATGAGTTCTTTTACTTTCCGTTTTCATTACATACCTGACTGTTTTATAAGCTTGGAGTTGGCTAATTTTAAGAAATTAGTCATGGAAACATGACTTTTCTGCATAATCACTTTCCATTATAGAATCTGGTTAGAAAGGATGTTGCCCTGGATTTTAATGTTTAAGAGGGATGTCTCATCAAGGTGAAAGCCAATTTCGAATAAGCTAGTAAATGATTTTCCGCTGTTGCTTTGCTGCATATGGGATGTTTATCTTTTCTATTCTTTTCCTATTGATATGTTATGCAAAGCTTTGGAGAGCAGAAAGAGGTGGGAGATGAGGGAGAAGGGGCATATGCTTTTCTCTACACTTAGTTATACAAAAAAAAAAAAAAAAAAAAAAAGGATGTGAAGTGCCTCAACTAATTCTGATTTGTCACATCATTCTAGATATCGGTAGTGGCATCTTAAATGCTGTGAGTTTTACTTGTCTCGGTTATGTGATCTTTCCGTTTGTTTCTTCCCGTAACAATTCATGTATACGAGTTTTTTTAAGCATTAATATAGCTAATGTGTTTTTAAGATTGTATGAGCAGAAATTGTTTCTCTGTATCTAGTATCATCACATTCACATTATCATTGGTAGAGGCACCTCAACGGTGACTACTCTAGGACATGTCACTGTGGGCCCATCTTTGAACCCTTTGTTCCAATAAAGGACCAATGAACTTAATTCATTGATGAGTTGATAATATGGGAACGCTCTGCCATAATCAAATTAATTTCAATTTCCTGCTATGTTTTATGCTTTTAGTCGCTAGCACATGGAAAAGCATGTTCCTTGTGTTAAACACGCAGTACTTCCCCTTTTCCTGACCCTTGTTTCGGCAATGTAAATGCCTGGAAATTTATCTTTTGCATAGATATGCAAATGCTATACTCCATAAAGTTACGTCGAAACCCAATTACTGAAAATGATCAAATTTGGTTTTACTGGAAGATGACAGTCTCTGTTTCTTCATGTATTATCTAATTCATCTCTGTTGAAGTTAAATATGGATTGAACTCCATTTAGTGCAATTGATCAGGAAAAGTTCTAGCAAATACAGTTGCCTGAATACCCACATTAGCTTGTTGCTCAGTCTGCATGACAATTATGTATTATAATCATTGAGTGTGGTTGTTGCTAGGTGCACTGCAGCTAATGAAGTTCATGGGGGAAGCCATTCCACGTAAGATTTAAACGTTGTTGATGAGAAAACATTATGTATTTACAAATGACACTGCCATTTGACAGGAACATGTCTTTTGACAAGAAAGGTAAAAACTCTCGACACAATATTTTTCATATTGCGCTGATTTGGATACATACAGCAACAGCTCTGTACAATGCTACTGCAGTGCCGGCCGTTGGGTGGTAAACTTATGATGGATGCTCATGCCAAATTGCAGGACAAAAGCTGCACATTATTATTAACAGAGTATCAAACTGCGGTCTTTGTATTAGGCATGATTTGCAGTAAAAGAGGATGCTGCACTCTGGTTAGACCATACAAAAACCCTCCAAAACGGGCGCTGCTTGCGTTTGGTATGGTTAGCTACTTGCTCAGATTCTGATCTTCTCAACATTTCCCACATCACTTGAACATCCTCATATCCACAGGTCTGTACATCATTGTGAAGCTTCAAAAGTCCAGCACCTGCACAAAGACCAACACCAAGGGACATAAACTTGTAAGTGACTTTCATTTTCTAATTCTTGAATGTAGGGGTGGCCACGGGCCGGTTCCGAACCGGAACCGGCCCTGAACCGGACCGTTTTTGAACCGGCCTGGAACCGTATTGAACCGGAACCGTACTGTTCACGGTTCAAGTTCGGTTCAAAATTTTTTGAACCGTGAACCGGCGGTTCCGAACCGGAACCGTCGGTTCAACGGTTCCGAACCGGATTTTTACAAAAAAAAAACATATATATACATACATATTACTACTACTACTATTATTATTATTATTACTCTATAATTATTATTATTATTAATATTATTATTATTATTACTACTACTATTAGTATTATT
>CATIWK010221130.1:0-10447 GCA_949634005.1 Mallotus japonicus
AAATATATGAGAACTTAACTAGTCTAAAGTAGCCTCAAATTCCTACTCACAAACACTTTTCTCAAACATCAAGCATCTAAATTCATTTGTTCAATAGAAAAGTAAGCATTAAGTTCATTAAAATTTAAAAATTCCTAACCACAAATTGCTTTTCTAATTTAAAAGTCAAAACAAATCATTAAAGGAAGATTAAAGTATTTCTTCAAGAAAACTAAAACTAATGAATAAGGCTCTATATGTGAATATGTTGCAAAAATTCAAGTGTGAGAATAATGCATGAACAACATAAAAAAATAAAATAAAATAAAATAAAACATGCATGACTCTTAAAGTAAAACAAACACACAAACATGCAAACATGAAAAGAAAATAAAAAAACACAAAATAAAAATTAAAGAACAGTGTACTCCCTTCAATCTGATGCACTTGGTGGGGAAGTCAAAGGAGTCACAACAATAGCTTTTGCTGCCTATTAACCATCTTAGACCTTTTGCTTTGCGGGAGTATGCGAAAGATTTCATCAATTTGGTGCTGCAACCTTATAGCCCTTGATTCACAACTCCTCTCAAATTTGTCCATGTCATTGGACAAATCCATGATCATATTCCTAATCCTATTGTCAGATATGTCCATTAGCTACTTGATCTTTTCTATGATTCCATCACTCCAACTTTCGATGTTCCCTCTCTTCCTTGCATGGTTCTCACTTTCATTAGTTTCTTCCTCCATTGAATTAGGAGGCAAAGGGACTTCACCATGTTGCATTGCCGCTTGACGCAACAAATAGCATCTCATTGAAGTGACATCATGAAATTCATTATACTTTGTAATGATTTCAGTTCGTACAAGGTAATCCTCATCTAGGGATTCGACTTCCAAAGGCTCCAATTGATGTTTGGCAAATTCGAATGAAGCAAAACACAATGCCAAACCAGTGACAATATGCCCCATTGACAACAACGCCTTTCTAGCCTGCACAACACGCCATATAGAACACAAAAAAAAGTATGTACTACATACTTTTGTGTTAGTCTTCAAGCACCACAACATAAATAGTTCATCAGGAGACACCCTAGTGCTATCTTTTCTTCCAAAAATTATGTGTGACATGAATTTATGCATGATTAAATATGAGTGATCTTTGATTAAAGCACTAGTCATCACTTGACCTTCACAAACTCTATCACCTCAAATGATTTCATGCCAAAAACTACTCATATTATAATCCAATGGAGGTTGACAAACACCTCATTGAGGAAAATCAAAGATATCATACATAATTGCATAATCAAAATAGTACTTTTTTCCCAAAGAACCTACATGAAAAGACCACTTGATTTGCATCTAGAATCTTAAATGTAGTGTAAAATTCTATAGTTAGCTCAAAGAATACCTCATATTGGGCTGTAGCCAATTTAGAACACCCCAATTTATTGCAAAACACATCTATGGTTCCCTTAATCCCTATGTTCAAAAGTACCTCATCATCAAAGTATTTCAGCTTGCTGAAATTTCTCTTGACTAAGGAGCAGAATTTCTTCCCTTCCTCTTCAGAATAAATAGCAAAGAAAGCTTCATATTCGTTCCTTATGTCCTTGGGCTTACCCTTGCCATCACTAAGCCTCCTTCCTTGAAATTGTGTCCTTGTTCTAGCCATCACAACAATGTTAAAACTTCACAAAAATAAAACAACACAAAATAATAGAATAACAAGAACAAAAACAAAAGAAAACAAAAGAAAAGTTGGGTTTAAGTAAGAAAAGAGGGTACCAGAAATTATATTCCTACAACAAAAAGGAAAAGAAATAAATTGAAAGATTTTATAAAAGGAAAAAAATAAAATCATCAAGTCAAAATTGTCCTTAATCAAATAGGAATTAGGAATTAAATTGAAATTTCTACTCACCTAAAATCCTACTTTAATAAGGAAACTTGAATCATAAATCAAAAATAAAAAATCAATAGAAAATAGGAATAAAAAATAAAGTCAAAAATTAAGAAAATTCAGAAAATTAAATAAAAAGAAATTCAAAAATTAAAAAGAAATTGAAAATTTAAAATTTAAACACATTAATTCCTCCCCCACAGTTAAAATGTGCAATGTCCTCATTGCATGAGCGTATGATAACAAGTATAGGAAAAATTGTGTGCGGGCAACAATCATCAGGTCGCATGGCCGTGTACAAAAGTTGCACGGCCGTGTGACCTAGTAATGCAGAGTTATGGCATCACAAGGTCCATGACTGTGCACAAAATGTGCACAACCGTGCGACTTGCTTCACGAAAATTAAAATTTTAATTTTTTTCTTTTTTTACCTGCATTGAAGCTCTTTTCCTCTCTTAATTTGCTCTATTTCCATTACTTTGCATGGGATAAGCATTATATAAACTTATTGCAACAATGTAAGAGAGAAATTAATTGAAAACAAAAACAACTAATATTAATAAAATTAAAATCCTTAACAAAGACAACTGAAATAAAAACAAACTTTAACATCCTAAAACATCAACATAAAACATAAAACATAAGAACACATTGTTCCACAAAACATAAAATTAAAAACAACTAAAAACAAACATAAAATAAACATTATTCAAGCTAGAACCAAACATCATAAAAATAAAAACAAAGGCTTCACTCTTCGCCTTCCTCCTTGGATGAGGAGTCTTGTTCTTCCATATCTTAATCATGTGGGAATGGGGGTGGAACAAAATTCTATGAGTTGAAATAGGCACTAAGGTTGTGATTGAGCAAACTCAAGGTGCGATTCATTTGCCTTGAAGTGTGACTCATTCATGCAACTTCGGAATTCAGCTCTCCCACATTTGAGTCTATGACTCCAACTTGTAGCTCCAAATTGTCTAGCCTCTCCATGACATCATTAATCAAAGCATCTTCCTCTTACTCTTTTTCCTCTTGAGCTTCCGGGGGTGGGGGTTGGATAAGAAAAGCTCTCCCTGTATGGTTAACTCTAGCCAAACCCATAACTTCCATCATGTTAGTGTCAATAAAGTGACGACCTTTAACTTTCTCAAAAGGCATGCTCGCAATGTCAAAGTTTAAGTACTTAGCTATGGCAGTGATTAATCCTCCCACTTTGATAGCCCCAGTTGCTTTTGAAGCAACATCTCTTAATTTCCCAGCTAAAGCATGGCACACATCGAGCTTTCTATCATTCATCATGCAATACAAGACATTAAGCTCGGTAGTGGTGACTACGGAGTCTCCTTTTTTCCTTGGAAACAAGGAATGAGCCGTGAGCTATGTAGATATTTCAATGCTGGCGATTGAATCCTAGATTCTTTTACCGATCTAGCCTCATAAAACACTCCCCTTTCCCCGGTTAATTCTCTTTAAATCTCATGCCTATCATATACCACATTAGCATCTTGATTTTTGGGAAAGTGAAATACATCATTAAGTTCGAACAAGCCTAAAGTTTGCTCCTCATTACCCAAGCGGAAAGTAAGCATGAGAGTGCAGTCATTGAATTCAAAAGAAGAAAGAAACTTACAAGTGGGTATGACATAAGAAGGGTTTTGCATCAAGATAAAATCATTCCACCCCATCCTATTGACATACAAATTAATATCCTCTAGTAACCCAATTTCAATAAAGGATGTAGCACTCAAATACCTATTTGGCACAATCTTCCTACTCATCATCTTTTGAAACTTATTCCTATGCTCTTTTGGAAGGCGGATTGGTCTTATTCCTTGCTATGCTCCTTTGCTCTCTCTCCATGGTGAATTCTTAGGAGATGAAGGCCTAAGAGAATATATATAGTGGAAGATGGTGTAGAGAATGAGTTGTGAGGAATAGGTGAGAAGATGAGAGTTTATATAAAGGAGATAGGGTAGTGGGAATTGGGTAAAGTTTATGGGAAATTGAAAAAGTGGTCAAGGGTTAGGTTTTCTAGGGTTTGGGAAGTGGGAAAGTGGTCAAAGTTAGAGTCCCTAGGGTTTTGGGGAAGTAAGGAGTGTTGGGAAGTGGAAAAATTCCACTTAAAAACAAAATTCACGTCTTCCAAAAAAAATTAAAAATCAGCAACGCACGACCATACGCAATTTCTGCACGGCCGTGCGACCTGTTGCTGAAAAATTTTACGTCGTAGGACGCACGACTTTGCAAAAATCCTGCATGGCCGTGCAACTTGTACATGCTAGATTATAGTCATAACACGCACGGTTGTGCACAAAATGTGCACGGCCGTGGGACTTGTACATGCATTTTTTCATGAAAAATTTCTAATTTAAGCACATAACAAACAAACATTCAAGCAATGCATCACAATCATGACTTGTACTTCGCACTAAACAACACTCTATACATATTGAACTTACAAAACCTCTTCTAGAGTTCCAACCTTTCATTCACTTCCTGAAATTGACAAGAACAAACATTAATAATAACGTAAATTTGCAAAATCATAACATAAATAAATAAAAATAAAACAAAATAAAAACAATCTTGGTTGAGCCCCCAAGAAGCACTCTTTTAAGGGTCCATGAGCTAGACCACCTTCTTCATCATTCATTTGATTCCTTCAAGCATGAATATTGATGGGATTCCTCAAATGTACCTCTATGGTAAAGCTTCAACCTCTTTCCATTCACTTTGAATGTGTCTCTTTTTGTGTTGCACAATTCCACAGCTCTATGAGGATATGAATGAGTCACTATAAATGGTCCTGTCCATCTACTCTTTAACTTTCTAGGAAATAATCTGAGCCTTGAGTTGAACAATAAGACTTGATCTCCGTCCTTTAAATTTTTCACTCTAACTCTCGCACCATGCCACCTCTTTGTGCGTTCTTTATAAATCCTTGAATTCTCATAGGCAGTCTCTCTAATCTCCTCAAGTTCACTCATCTGTAGCAATCTCTTCTCAGCTGCCTTCTTAAAATCAAAATTCAAGGCCTTCATCGCCCAATAAGCTTTGTGCTCAAGTTCAACAGGAAGATGACATGGTTTGCCATAAACCAACCTAAAAGGAGACATCCCAATAGGTGTTTTGTAAGTTGTTCTATATGCCCACAAAGCATCATCTAGCTTCCTTGCCCATTCCTTTTTTGACTTGCTCACTGTTCCTTCTAAGATTTTCTTCAACTCCCTATTACTCACTTCAACTTGTCCACTTGTTTAAGGGTGATAAGGTGTAGCTACTCTGTGCTTCACCCTATATCTGGCCAACAACGTCTCCATATTTTTATTGCAAAAATGTGTTCCCCCATCACTTATGATCACTCTAGGCATACTGAATCGCGAGAATAACTTCTTTAAAAACTTGCAAACAACTCTTGCATCAGTCACTGAGCATGCTTGAGCTTCTACCTATTTGGAAACATAGTCAACACAAACAAGAATGTACTTGTTACCCTCTGATAAAGGAAATGGCCCCATGAAGTCAATGCCCCATACATCAAATATTTCTACCTCTAGGATTCCAGATTGAAACATTTGATCCTTCTTTGAAATGTTACCACTCCTTTGACAAGCATCACAACTCATCACAAAATCTTTTGCATCTTGAAAAAGTGTAGGCCAATAGAACCTTGCTTCAAGAACTTTAGCAGCTGTCCTCTGCGATCCATAATGTCCACCATTGACATTCCCATGACAATGATACAAATTGACCCAACTTCTTCCATTGCTATACATCTTTTTGCTATTCCATCATTGCATAATCTCCACAAAAATGGCTCGTCCCAAATATAGAATTTAGAGTCACGAAATAACTTTTTCTTTTGCTGAGGAGTGAACTCTTCTGGTATTATTCCACTTGAGAGGAAATTTGCTATATCAGCAAACCATGGCACACCCATGTGAGATATGGCCAAAAGCATCTCATCTGGAAATAATTCCTTGATAGGCTCTTGATTGTCCTTCTCCTTTTGATCTGCATCTAGCCTTGACAAATGATCAGCTACTACATTCTCAGAACCTTTATTGTCTCTAATCTCAATATTGAATTCTTGCAACAAAAGCACCTATCTAATGAGCCTTGGCTTGGAATCTTTCTTGTTCATTAGGTACTTCAATGTTACATGATCTTTATAGATAACCACTTTAGAGCCAAGGAGGTAGGATCTGAACTTGTCAAAAGCAAAAATGATAGCCAGCATCTCCTTCTCTATAGTAGCATAATTCAGCTATGTATCAGTTAGTGTTTGGCTTGCATAGTAGATTACATGCAATTTCTTCTCCTTTCTTTGACCAAGTACATCTCCTATTGCGTGATCACTTGCATCACACATCAATTCAAATGGTATGGAGCTGAGATAAGTGCTTCTTTTAACCTGTAAAAAGCCAATTTACACTCATCAGTAAAATCAAAAGGTGAATCTTTTTCAAGTAACTTATAAAGGGGTTTTGAGATTTTTGAAAACTCCATAATGAACCGCCTATAGAAGCTTGCATGGCCAAGAAAACTCCTAACTCCCTTCACATTTGTGGGGTACTGCAGCTTCTCAATTGCCTCTACCTTTGCTTTGTCAACTTGAATGCCTTGAGCTGAAATTTTGTGCCCAAGAACAATACCTTCATCTACCATGAAATGGCACTTTTCCCAATTTAGCACCAAATTGGCCTACTCAAAGCGTGCTAGAACTTGCTCTAAATTGCTCAGACATCCTTTAAATGAGTTTCCATAGACAGAAAAATCATCCATGAAAACATCCATGATCCCCTCTACCAAATATGCAAATATAGCCATCATACATCTCTGGAATGTTGCAGGAGCGTTACATAATCCAAATGGCATCCTCCTGTATGCAAATGTGCCATAAGGACATATAAAAGTGGTCTTCTCTTGATCTTCTAGAGCTATTACAATCTGATTGTACCCTGAGTACCTATCTAGAAAATAATAAAAGGCATGTCCTACTATCTGCTCCAACATTTGATCAATGAAAGGTAAAGGGAAGTGGTATTTTTTTGTGGATACATTCAGGTTTCTGTAATCGATGCACACTCTCCATCCACTTACAACTCTTGTAGGAATGAACTCCCCTTCCTCATTTTTCACAAATATTATACCACCCTTCTTTGGAACATACTGAATCAGACTCACCCATGAACTGTCTGAGATTGGATAGATGATCCATACATCAAGAAGTTTGACTACTTCTTTCTTTACCACTTCTTGTATGTTTGGATTGAGCCTCCTCTGGCTTTCAATGGTTGGTTTGTGTCTATCCTCCATCAGGATCTTGTGTACGCAATAAGAAGGACTGATTCCTCTTATGTCAGAAATCTACCAACCAATTGCTTTTATTCTCCTTTTCTGCATCTCCACTAACACATCCTCTTGTTCTTTGTTCAGTTTAGAGGATATGATCACAGGTAGTGTTTTCTCTTCTTCTAGAAAAATGTACCTCAAATATTGGGGTAAAGGCTTCAAGTCTAATTTTGGTGGTTTTATGGTTGAAGGTGGTGTGGGTTCAGTGTTTGGTAATTTAATGTATGATATGTGGGATTGGTGTTTGAGGTGTACTTCATCTTGGGAGGATTGTACCTGTAAACACTTCTCAATATTCTCATTTTCTACAGATTTTGCCAACCTCCTTCGTTGGACTTCACTCACACATTCATCAACAACATCTACTCGCATATAATAATCTTCATCATAAGGATATTTCATGCTTGATAAATATTAAATATGCAACTCTCATCCCCTACTCTTAATGTGAGAGTTCCATCATAGACATCAATAATTGCTCTAGCAGTGTAAAGAAAAGGCATACCAAGGATCAATGGAACTTCCTCATCCTCTTCAAAGTTGAGGACTATAAAATCTACTAGAAAAATAAATTTCCCAGCCCTTACTAGTACATCTTCCACTATACCTTCTGGTTCCTTTATTGTCCTGTCTGTAAGTTGCAATTTGATACTTGTAGGTTTAGCTTCTCCTAGCCCCAATTTCCTATAAACAGACAAAGGCATAAGATTAATAGAAGCTCCTAAATCACATAAAGCTCTTTGAAATCTTAAACTTCCAACAGAACATGGAATAGTGAGACTTCCTATATGCTTCCTTTTCAAAGAAGTTTATTTGAGATGATTGCATTACACTCCTTTATGAGTATGACTATCTCATACTCCTACAACTTCTTTTTGTTGGAAATCAGCTTCTTCAGAAACTTGGCATACTTTGGCATTTGGGAAACATATTCCACCAGAGGCATATTAATGTGAAGTGCCTTAAACCTTTCCAGAAATTTCGCATACTGATGATCATGCTCTTGTTTCTTTAATCTTTGTGGGTAAGGAACTGGAGGTTCATAAGGCTTCACAGGTGGTGGTTTTGATTTCTCAATGACATGTTCCTCATATTTGTCTTCTTTTTCTTGCACTTCAATCCATTCATTCTCTTGTTCTTTCTCCTCTTCCTTCTTTTTTTCTTTCTCATATTCCGTAGTTACTTTTGGGGTTTGACCTTCTGTTCTACTTCTCAAAGTGATAGCCTTCAACTGCTCTTTTGGATTCTTTTCGGTATTACTTGGCAAAGAACCTTGATTCCTTATTGACAAAGAGTTTGCCAATTACCCCATTTGCACCTCTAAATTATGGATAGAAGAAGAGTGATTTGTGAACATTAGCTTAGTGTCTTGGTACATCTGCTCAAATCTACCTTCTAACCTCTTTGTGGCCTCATCTTGTTGGTTCATTTTTGTAGACATCACATCTATGAACATTTCCAATTTACTCTATAGAGAAGTCCCTGAAGATGAACTCTTATCTTGAAAATTGGATTGGTGATGTTGTGCATTTCGACCTCCAAAACCTGGTGGTGCTTGTGGCCTCCACTGGTTATTTCCTTGATTGCTCCAAGAGAAATTAGCATGATTTCTCCAACTTGGATTGTAGGTATTTCCATGCACTTGGTTCTGCTGTCCTTTGAAATTGTTCATATAGTTCACATTCTCCATTGACAGTCCTTGCATCATTTGGCATTCAATAGTTGGATGTCCACCCTGGCACAATTCACAAGAAGTAGACAAATTAGAAATTGCATTAACACTCATTTTGTCCATCCTCTTAGATAAAGCATCCATCTTTGCATTAAGCATCGTCAAGCTATCAACTTCAATTGCTCCCCCTCTCTTTGGAATAGTCCTCTCACTAGACCATAAGCTTTGGGTGTTAGCCATCTCTTCAAAAATCCCTAAGGCATCTTCAGGAGTCTTGGACATGATAGTTCCTCCAGCTGAGGCATCGATGTTCACTCTGACTACAAAGCTGACTCCTTTGTAGAAAGACTACACCAAATCCCATGAAGGAATTAGCCGTGGTGGACACTATCTCTGAAGATCCTTGAATCTATCCCAGCATTTATAAAACCTCTTATCCTCTCTTTGATAAAAGAGTTGAACTCGTTTCTGATTTTGAGTACTTTGGCTGGTGGAAAGTACTTATTGAAGAAAGCTGTGTAAAGCTTTTGCCATGTATTTATAAAGTTAGGTGCAAGCTAGTGAACCACCTTTTGGCTCTATCCAATAAAGAAAATGGAAAGAGGATAAGCCGAATTGCTTCTGGCTATACTCCATTCATCTTGAAGGTTGAACAATACTCCAAAAATCTGGTCATATGGCCAATCGGATCCTCATGTGGCAATTCGTTGAACTGTGAGTTATGAATCATCTGGATCATGGCGGGTTTAATTTCAAAATTGTTTGCTGCTACCGCCGACCTCACAATTGGAGTTTGATCACCTTGGACATTGGGACTCACAAAATCCCTCATAGTTCTCTGTCCATTATGCACATTTTGCCCATTTTGGCCATTCTGCCCATCTTGTCCGTTTTAAGGCGGGCCTCTTGCGTCTTCATTCCCTCCGTTCATCCTGCCTCTATTCTATCTTCTCCTTCTGTGAATAGTCCTTTTAAGCTCTAAATCAAGTGGTATTAACTAGGGTCCTTGTCTAGTTGCACCACGTGTTGCGTGCATACACTAACACAAGTTCCTGTAAAAACCATACACAATCACTTTTACAAACTAAAAGAAAGTCTAAATCAAACAACACAAAATTCTCAACAATATCAATCTTAGCAATCCCCAGCAATGGAGCCAAAAACTTGATGGCTTTCCATAAGTATACAGATTCGTACAAGTAGTAATTAAATATCAATCCCATAGAGATTACAGACTGAGTATTGTAATACTAATTGTGTAGGTTTGTTTAAACAACGAAAAAGGGTATTTTAATTTAAACTAAAATTAAAATAAGATTAAAACACAAGTATCTGAATTAAATAACAATCAATTTAAAGAGCTAGGGTTCTTATGACCAATTCAACAGTTACTAAAGATCAATTAACTCCTAAGCCATACCTAACCTTAATCCAATTTGAGGGTATCTAAAGAATTATAGACTTTCTTCCTAGGACAACCCTATAATTAACCAAGTAATTTGACATCCTTAGATTTATAGCTCTCGCATACTAAG
>CATIWK010221202.1:0-18709 GCA_949634005.1 Mallotus japonicus
GTTTGTCCAGGCATTGCTCTCCTACATCCTCTTTTGCCCTCTATCAATTTGTTAAAATTGAATTAATACTTAAGACTAAAATTCAACTGAAAAAAATTTCACCACAAATACACATTACCTGATGTTGAGTCTGCTCACTATGTGGAGGAGGATTGTTCTTCATAGGGCATCCTTGTCTATTATGGTCATATTAGAAGCAAATTGTGCATTTCATACGTATGCCATGCCTTGAAATTTTAGTGGAGTCCCTTTGATTTTTCCTTATTTCATCGAGTCCCTTCTTCCTATTAATTTTGGGTCTCCCAGGCATCTTCCTAAAAGGAGGAGGATGTATTGGTGTATCATTCACCTTGGGCCACATACTTTGTCCATTGATAGGTTCAATGCCTATGAAATAAGTGTTGATATACATCCCTTTCTTGAAATATTCATCCACAAAATCTTCAACATTTTTCCTCATGTATTATATAGCTGATATGGCATGGATGCAAGGGATTCCACTAAGTTGCCGACCTCTGCATGTACATGTCTTGTTCTTCAATTCCACCACAAATTGATCATCTTCAATTCTCACCTGAAATTTGTCCTTTAATGCAGCCTTTAAAACACAAAGTCTGCTTTCCCATTACAGCTTCTTAACTTTCTTCCTTACTCGCGAGCAAAGTACATATGTGCTTTCAGCCATCATATCTGATTTCACTTTCATTCGTTCCATGAGAGCGGTTATGATTTCCTCCAACATTTATATAATGGGCATTATTCTTGCTTTGTATATCCAGCCATTGAAACACCCGGCCATATTGTTATCCACACTCTCATATTGAGCTTCCCATGTAGCGTAGACAATCTTCCAATATATAGCTTTTAGCTTTTTTCCCCCCATGAACCTTTTTAAAGTTAGCATATATGTGGCGTGCACAGTTTCGTATTTCAGCATGTGGAACCATATCCTTCAAAACTTTCAATAAACCCTACAATACAAGAAAACCAAATGAACAAAAACCACTAACAAAAACAAACCAAATTATGAATTAACTAATATAAAAATATTTAGTCATACCTTTTGCTGATCACTAACAAAAGTCCACCCTAAACCATCAATGATTCCTAATTCTTCAAACAACTTCACTAGAAACCATCTCCAATTCATTTCATTTTCAGCACATAAAACTACCCACGCAATTGGGAACATTTAGTTGTTCCCATCATGTCCAATTGCACTTAATATTGCCCCACCAGTCATGGTCTTCAGAAATGCACCATCGAGGCTGATTATAGGCCTACAACCCTCTAAGAAACCCTTCCTAAGCCCACTGAAACATATGTACAGCCCCTTGAAAACAGTAACATTTTTTTCTTCATCCTAATTAGTCTGAAGTTCAAAGCAGCCCTCTCTATCAACTCTCTTTAGCTCTGTTATATAGGACCTCAGCTTTGTATAATGTGCCTCCACTGAACCTCTCAACATCTTCATGGCAAACTTTCTAGCTCTATAGCAAGAAACATAAGCAACTGTTAAAGAGTACTTTTCCATCAAATCACTCTCTATATCAGCAATTTTATACTGAGGTTGCTTCCGAAAGTGGCTAAGGAGCTCACTTGTAAGCCACTTCACAGATACCATTCTATTGCACGTCGATCTAGAGCAAGTATGATCACTCCTGTAAGATCTAACTTTAAATGTTCTTTCCGTAGTCTCCTTTGAAGCGTATATCCTCCAAGTGCAATTTTCTTGACATTTAGCCTCCATTCTCTGCTTATATGTTCTCACCCATGAGCAATTATAGCCATTACTAATTGCATAAGACTGAACAGTAGACCTGAATTACTCCGTATTAGTGAAGATCATCCCAAGAGAAAATTTTAACTGTGAATGGTCTCATTTTGGGTTATACACTACAGTAGTCTTCCTTTTTCCTTTTTCTGACCTCCATATCATCTTCATCACTTGAAACATGGGGTTAACACTTCATCATCACTGTCGGGGTACTCAGAATGACAATTATTGTCATCAATAGCAGCCCTATCAGACCTGATATTTCTGTTATCTCTAACCATTTCATTATCTAACCCCAAACCATATCCATGATCAACAACATAATTCTTGAAATTCTTTCTATTTTGCCTTGCTATAATCAGCTCCTCGTCGACATCTGAGCTTCCATCATCAGATGACAGGCTGTCATCATCTCCAGGTTCATTAGGAACATAATCTTCATCACCACTTGACGCATTTTCCTTATCCGCATTTTACTCAACAGCATCAGATTGCTGAACATTCAAATTACCAGTTTCTAATTCTATATCATTGTTCCCAATAGAGTCTTGTTGAGCATTATCCACAGTATGTTCATACCTAATGTATATCTCAACATATATCTTTAAAAATCCATATTGTAAACCATCCTCCATCATTTTTTCACATTGCTCTTCAGTTTCAATAAACTGATATATCATGTCAACCCCAAGAGGCACTTCCGATGCTCTACCTGCATGTGCTACACCTAACATCTCACTATACCCAAACTCTTTCATCATACGCTCAATGTCTTCCAATTTAAGGTACTTAACATTACTCAGATTCTCATGCTTCCCTCCACAGTATCTTATAGGATTTGATAAAAAAACCCCTCCATGATGCAGTTCAATGGGAATACTGTTGCATATACAAAAGCAAAATAAAAAATCCTAAATTATGTTTGTAATTTGTAATAAAATACTAATTCCAATAACAATAAAACATTATTTTGGCCAAAGCACATGCTAACACCATTTAAATATAATTTTTACACAAATCCCCAATTTTACAAACAGAAACCCTAATTCCCAAATAAACCCTTGTCCCACCATGCATTTTCTAATCCATACAATGCAGAATATGCCATTATCAATATACATTTTTATAGAAACTTACCCCTTTTGTCGTTTATGCTTTTTCCTATTCATTTCGTTGATGTTTCTCTCAGTAAGACCACACACTGGTTCTTGTTGTTGACAACTCTTCTTGGCCTTTTTCTTTTCGAATCTTCCTTGTCCCTTTTGCTATTGGATTCTTGTTACAACACTTCAACAATCCATCATACTTTCCTTTAACTTTTTCTTCATCTCTTTTAGCTTTTTCATGATTTTTTTCTGCTTTAGAATGAAAAAGACAGGACGGAGCTCTTAATTTTTTTTAATTCCTGTACCCCTTTTTTTGTTTTGGCCAAAAAGCAAACGTTTTGGCTTTTTTTTTTCAACAATAAGCCAAAAATGTCATCGTTTAGATAGGTCCAGTCACCAAACCGCAGCAGCCACGTCAAGGTCCACGTAAGCAATTTCAACTGAAAATTGAAAGTTGGATGATAAAGAAACAACTCGAAAAGGTCACTATATAAATTGATATTTTTTTTAGAATAGGATTTTTTAGAAAAATGGTGCAAAGTTTATGATAATTTATACCATTTTCCCTTAATTTTTTTGCTGTTTCTTAAGTATTGGCAAGATTTTTAGTTTGATGCAAGTAATTTTATGCACATGCAAATTATTGTAGTTTGGTTGTGTTTATATGTCTTTCTATTATCTTTTTGTTGAATAAGATGTATTCTTTTTTTTTCGTCTGAACTACCTTAAAAGGAAAAGAAAAAAAAAAGAAGAAGCTCAAGTTAGAATGCAATTTCAATTAATTAATGTGGTTTTTTACACTACTGTCAAAATGCTTATTCTTATAGCCCTCAACTTTGTAATTTACCAAAATGATATAATCTATTGTTTGTGTTTATAGTTATTTGGAAGGTCAAGATGCAGAAGTGGATATGAAGGCTTTTAATGTAAAAATTGTTCTCTTATACTTCTCTCTTGTGTGTGCTTGTTTTCGTTTCCTTTTCCATAACAAGGGAGGCAAAAAATGAAGTTGGTCATGGAAGAGGTTGCAGTGGTCGTAGCTATGGGCATAAGGGTGGTGGATTCAATAATTTTATTATCATGCAAAAGGGAGAAGGAGAGAAGTGGGGCCATGCATAGCCTGGTCAACAAGTTAAGTAAGGCCTACTATGCCATGTGAGCAATTTTTAACAGTGGTTTTGCTGTTATTAACGAAGGGTCCTATTTGAGTCACTTTTGATACACAAAGGTCCATTTGGGAACCAAAAAAAATAGGGATTTTGACATAAATTCCCCAAAAAGAGCCCCCCATGCACTAAAATGCACCTACTTTTCACTTTTTACTAAAATGCCCACAAAAACTAAAAATATTTACCTCCATGTCTTTTAACGTAAACAACGCAAAAAAAAAGGGACGCAAAAAAAGAAGGTGCTGATTTCTGCCTTAACACTGCTCCCTATAACTTTCCTTCTCTTCCTTCGAAGCCAAGTTCTCCACTCTTTTGTTTCCTCTATTAATAAAGACTCAATCTTTGATCAAATCTTGAGTTTGTATTCCCAAAATGGTATTTGGGTCTTTTGATCGTTCAGATTCAGGTTCAAAAGGTTTTAATTTTGTTACTGATGATATTCTTTTCTCTTATGAAGATTATGGTAACAAAGATTCAACTAATGGAAGCCACTCAGATCTTATAATCAGGTCTAATTCAACCAAGGTATAGAGTTATTTTTTTTTTTAAGTTGTAATCTTTTTCAACTTAACTATTTGATTTCCTAATTCTGTGAAATTTGGTACTTTTTTTTCTTTGGGTTTTTTATTGTTAACAATTAGTAGTTTTTTTTTGCTTACTACAGAAAAGAGAAACTGAAAAGTGAAAACTTTTTTTTGTGATGTTTTTGGGGTTTTATTTATTTGTGCATTTATACTATAATAATTGAAAATTTTTGTATAAATTTTGGGAGATGAGGTTAATTTTCCAAAGGATTGTTTAAGCTAAGATGTGATTTCTGTTGTTGAGAGGAGAATGAAAAAGCACACTGACAGTCTTATATGTTTTCTCGAGGGCGTGAGTTCACGGCTGTCCCAGTTAGAATTAAATTGCTACAACCTTGACAAATCAATTGGCAAGACTAAGTTGTTGGCTTCTATGTCATGCTTTCAAGGTTATGTTTGATCAAATGTATATTTTCATTGGTTAGAGTAGATAACGAATCCATTGTTAGTAATGATAAGTTGCATGTTTGGTTTTGGGAGCACATATCTTGACGATTCATTACCGTAAGTATCATTATTTCAGCTCCCTGCTAAAACATGAGTTCTGTTTTTAATTGTGTATGGGTGTATATGCGTGTTTATTTTTGTTCAGCTTCGAGATGGATTAATATATAAAGTTGTGGATAGTACCAACAACTTCCCTCATTTTTATGGCCCCTCACGAAGTTTTGCACCACTCCCGTTGGATGTTGTCACCAAAGCAGAAAAGATTACTATATCAAATGGCCAATTTATTTGTAGTTTGCTGAATTAGGATGTTTCACACTTGTTGTATTGACTTGTTTCAAAATAAATTGTAGGCAGAAAGAATGGGGGCGTTTCATGGTACTAATTATTATGCACTTATTCTACTATATAATTTTCAAAGATATGTAAAATAATATGTAGCCTTCATTAATTATGGGATGAAAAGGTTTTTTTTTTTTCTTTCTATTTTAACAAGCTCCACATTCTACATTAGCAATCAAGTGAAACTAAATTCATAGGTTGCTTTCTTTATGGTTTGCTTTAGATGAGCAATGTGAGATGGGCATTTTGCAATTTTTTGGTTATCAATTTTGTATATATTTTTTACAATTTAGTATACTTTAAGTATATTTTACGTTTCTGATACATTGCATACTTAATAATAATAAAATTTTCAATACATTTTTTATATCAAAAAACCTTTGCTCTTAACAATTTTGTTAATTTTTTATATATTATATATTTAACAATTGAATATAATACTTTCAAAAAAATTTTAATAATTACAATAAAGAATGAAGTATTTTCCGTATATGGTTAATAATTACAATAGAGAATGAAATATTTTTCGTATATGATCCGTATCTGATCAATATATGATTCGTATTTGATCAGTATATGATCCGTATCTGATCAGCATATGATTAGATATGAGAAATTAAATTTAATAATTTATACAAAATAAATTATTAATTTTATTCTTGACTTTTAATTTATGTTGATGCCCCATTAAAACAAGTTCTCTTTTTGGTTGGATGCTTCATCATATACATTTTCTTTTTCATTTTCAAATCTATGTATGTTTGTTACTCTGCTCAACAACAATAAGAATTCAGTAAAAGCAATAAACAAATTGTGTGCTTTATTAAGGACGGAGTCCCTCTTAGTGATTTGATTTGCAAACCCTAAAGATTGCATAAATACAAATAAAGCATAAAATAAAGATTGCATAATTTTTAAAGAAAATGTTTAGCATAAATTTTTCTATTCCCAATTTATGCTCATGGTACAGTTGAGTTTTTTTTTTCTTTTTCATTTCACCAGT
This sequence comes from Mallotus japonicus, assembly GCA_949634005.1. Lineage (NCBI taxonomy): Eukaryota > Viridiplantae > Streptophyta > Magnoliopsida > Malpighiales > Euphorbiaceae > Mallotus > Mallotus japonicus. Next base: position 6,429 of record CATIWK010221202.1, read on the forward strand.
TATACTGGCAAAATGATAGTTTAAATTTTTTTTTTACATTTCGCCAATAAGACTAGCGAAATGATAGTTTAAATTTTTGTCCATTTGCAATTTCGCCGTTTGAAATGGCGAAATGAATTTTTTTAAACAAAAAAAGAAAAAAAAAGTACCACAAATTGGGAATTTCTAAAATTTTTTACCATAAATTGGTAAATAGCCTGGGTTTATTTCTTTATGGAAAGAGCAAAGAGGAATGGAGAAGTGAGTTGAAAAAGCTTGAAAGAGTCCCTGATAAGAAGATACAAGACATGTTGAAAATAAGTTATGAGGGGCTTGATTGTCATGACCAACAAATATTTCTTAACATAGCTTTTATGTTTAAAAGAGATCTCATATCCGGCATAGTAGGTTTATTAGATGCTTGTGGGTCATCTACTTAAATTGGGTTAAGAAGGCTTGCTGATAAATCTTTAATTATCATGTCAAATGGCAAAGTCGATATGCATGATTTGTTGCAAGAAATGGGTAGACAAATTATTTGCTAAGAATCTGAAGAGGCTGGAAAACGAAGCAGATTATGGAATCCTGAAGATATCTACCGTGTTTTAACCAAAAACACTGTAAGTTGATATCTCTTTGATTATGTATGTTGACTAATATGATGGTTTAGAAAAACAAAAAAGGAATAACCCATATTTTTGCTCCAACACTTTTATTGTTTTCTGGATTTACCCCTTGCACTTTTATTTGCATGGATTGAGTTCCTACACTTTTATTTCTCTATATATTAAGGACTTTTGTAACGATGAGTGAGAAAGTAAATCTCACTCGCCGTTAAATGAGAGTGGGACTTACCTAACGAATAAATATACTTTTTTAAATTTTTTACTTTAACACCTATATTTTTATTTTTAAATTATTAAGTCCTTGCACTTTTATTTTTATATACATTAAGTCCCTAATTAATATAAATTTGCAAAATTTTGTCAACTATTATTCATACTTTTTTTAATATAAAATAGTATTAAATGATAATCGCTCTTATGAAAATTGAATCTAAATAATATAATAGTAATTTAATCTTTGAATTTTTTATTTGATTTTTATAAAGATAATTCCAGCAAAAATTTCAATAGATTTTATTTTAACTAATTTTAAGTAAAAATAAATAATGAAAAAAATTGTATATGTGAGAATTTTTAACAAATAAAAAATTTTTATAGCTTAAAAACTAGTTGGTAATAAATCTTTAAGAAATATAAAAAATGTATTAATATAATTTTTAAGAAAATTTGTCCAAGTTATTATTTTTAAAAAGATAAATTTTGAGCATATTTAAAATTTTTAGAGTGAAAATAGGTGCATCCTTTAATAATTTATTGCTTAAAATTAAATTAATGGTTTGTTAAAATTTTAAAATCTACAAATTTATTAAAATTTTAAAAATTATAGGGACTAAATAAGATATTTTGCTCTATATTTGTAATGTCTTTTCTACCCATTTTTACTGGAAGGATTTAATATGCAGAAAAATAAAAGTACGGGGAGTTAATGTCAGTGCAAGGTGTCAATCTATAGAAATAAGGGATCATTACATAAATGTACCAAAAACCCAAAAAAAACTTTCAAAAATATCGTTGACTTGAAAAACTTTCAAAAATGTTTTTACAAAATTAATTCTTTCAAATATAGCACATTCTCCTTACCACCTTTATTTTTAGGGTTTTCTTTTTTTTGTCCAACATTTTTTTCTTTTTTACTGATTTTTTCAACTTTTTTTTTCTTTATACTTTTTTCCTCAACATTTTATTTGTTTTCTTTTTTTTTCAACATTTTTTTTACTTTATACTGTCTTCATCTATCGTTTTTAATGTTTGTTTCTCAACATTTTTTCTACAGTCTTCATCTATTTTTTTCTTAATGTTTTTTTGCTCAACATTTTTTTTTGCTAGACATTTTTCCTATTTTTATGGTACTATCTTATCTTTTTTTTGTTCTTAACATTTTTTTCTACTGTCTTCATCTTTGTTTCTCAACTTTTTTTTTTAATTTTTAAGGTACCGTCTTCGATCTTTGCTAAATCTTCCACCGAATATACAGTTCTTATATGCATCACATTGCACATCACTCAGTTTAGTTTCAGTTTCTCTGATTGGTCTCCAACTAAGTTGGGGAAAGTTAGTATTTGCAGATTGCACAAGTTTGAATCAGAAAGAAATCAAAAGCATTGTTAGACATTCCCAAAGGAGAATTCTACATTTGGCACATAGACCACCAAAACTCCTCAAGGTACTTTCTCCCTTTCTTTTTCTCACTTCTCTCCCCACCCTTTAATATGCAATTGAACTTTTATATGATGCAGGAGTGGGATAGAACCATTGACAACAAGCATGAGTTGAGCGCGCAGTTTGTTGTTATTTTTCCTAGAAATAATATACCGAAATGGATTGGACATCAAAGCAGAGGAATTTCAATTACTATTGCGCTGCCTCCGAATTGGTTGCACAACTTTTTGGGTTTTGCAGTGGGCGCTGTTTTTATATTCGGCATATATCACACGAAGTGTCAAAATTGGATGCAGTTGAAACCCAATTCAAGTCCAACCGCGATGGAACCTCCTTTGATTGTTGATGATACACAAAAAATCCACTTCCAATAGAAGCTCGACACGTGGAGAAGAACCATGTCTTATATGCCACTTGGATCACCTTTGACCATTTGACTTTTCAACCTTCTAGAATCAAGTCAAAGTTGAACATCACCAGAAGGAATCTCCTACTAAGGACACCAAATCCTGACACCCAAATGAAGTATCTCTCTCAGGAAAATCAAGTCCTACTCAGGAAATCTCTCTCGGGAAGTTGCTCAAAGTCCTACTCAGGAAATCTCTCTCGAGAAGTTGCTCAAAGTCCTACTTGAGAGAAGTACTGAGAGTGAGACCTCTCTCTGGATAATCTTCTCACCAATATAAAGGTAGCTGTACTTCTCCCGATAAGCATTAAATGTTGCCACCTACCAGTCACTGTAGCTGATAGGTTTTCCTTCCCAAGAATCCACTCATTACACTTGTCAGTCCCGTTTCCAAAGAGAGCCAATCTTGGCCGTCCGTTTCCACTGATCTCAGCCGTCCATCCCCACTAACCAAGCCTATAAAAGGCTCCTTCAACTGTTGGAGACAGGTTCCACCTTCTCTCTTCTCCTTCTTCATGTTTTCTCTCTATTTCCCATCTTCAAACACCCACTATTCATATCAAACACATAAATATACTATTGTTCATCATCTTCTTCATATGTTTATTTGATATTCGGCCTCTCAAGCCTCTTTTATATGGATCAAACCACTGATTTAAGCATTAGAGGGGTTTTGGGTTGCTAAGACCCTACCCAGACTACTCTCAGGAATTCCCTTGGAGACTCTACCCAGATTACTCTTAGGAATTCCCCGGAGACTCTACCCAGATTACTCTCAAGAACTTGGCCTTCAAATTAAAGGAGCTCAATCATATGGCCCCCAAATCCTTCAACATATGTGCTGGAGCTGTAGCTAAGGTAAAAAGGATTTGAACCTCATCAATTGTATACCGGCAACCTTCAATTTTTGGGATTGGAAAATAGACTCACCAGGAGAACAGGTTATGTTGTGGTACCATAAGTATTTTTCCTTCAAAGACAAACATGAAATAAGAGACAACATATCCTGTTACGATGAGGTATTCTTTAGATTTTCTTTTGAAGATTCTTATGGCAAGCTGTTACCTTCTTCTATGATTGAGAAATGTGGAGTCCAACTACTATACAATAGTGGTGTCGACAGGATTGTGCCTAAGCAAGTCGAGGCTCAGCCTATTCCTCTTATGAAAAAGAAGAGTGCATTAAAATTTTCATTTTCGATGAGGGAGAGGTTGAATCTAGTTAAATGTCTGGATTTGTTAAAGAAAAGAAGAAGCAATTAATCATTTTCCCCCCTAAAACATTTATTCTTTTATTATCAAGGGGAGGAATGACAGCATCACTGTATAAAGATTAAAATAAAAATTTAGCAGCTTTATCACTGTAAATTGCAAACTTGATCTATAATGTGTGAAACATGTAGTTCTATTCATATGCATAGGAGTGGAGAGTACTAGAGTGCTAAAATTTTTAAAAGCACGTTAACATTGCTAAAAATCAATACAAGATGAAATTTGGATCATTTAAATTCATTACCTCCAAAATAAAAGCTATAAATCCCCTCAAATGATAAACACAATCATTCCAATGAAAAATATAGGTTATGCAGACATTTAAAAATATGAAAGATGATATTTTCTTCAAAATATAGAAAATAGGAAAAATCCCTTTTATATAAGGGTCTTCAACTAATAAATTTAAGGGTTGTAATTCCATCTACGTAAATTCAATAAAATAAAATATAATTACAAATATTTTCATAAAATAACAGTCTAACTGCTATAATATGAAAAGTCTCAAAAAGAAAATTGTAGTTATTTTTCAGAAAATATATTAATGAAATGAAACAATTAAAAATCCAACTCCACGCATCTTTATCCTTTGAAAGTAAATTTTAAGACTAATTGATCACTTTTGTCAAGTCAGTTAATTTCTGGACTAATTTCTTATTACGTATAAGTTTAAGGAGCAAGTTGACATTTAAGCAAAAATTTTCATTATTCATATTTTCTAGTTATAATATTGCATATCCAATTAAAATTAATAATTTTGCTTGTGCTGCTAGCAGAATCACTCTTTCCCTCTCGTTCCTTCGCTGCTTCGCCACTCGACAATTAAAGAACACGCTAAAAAACCTAACGGTCTCAATCTATGGGATTTAGGCTTCAATTGCTCAATCATTGGTTTCTCGATCAATGAATGATAACCATTTTGATTCACCAAAATCATTTACACTAAGAAGAAATGGATATGGATGAAGAGGATTTCTTGTTCTACTGTATGCCAATAAAGCTAGAGAAGGAGCTCACTAGCCGAAAGAAGAAAGCAATTGCAGAGGCCTTTGGTCATCTCCGAACCGTCGTCCCTTGGAAGCAAGAGGTAATTTTTTATAGTTTTGCCTTTCCTTATTTTCAGTAAGTGCGTGTGTGTGTATGTGTGTGTGTGTGTGTGTGTTTGATGAATTTAAGTTCATTTTGAATTCGTGAGTTCATTTTATTAAGTTAGAGATGAGGACGGAAGAAAAGATTCTTTTTTTTTGTAATAATGATTTCATTGAAACCAAAGGAAAACCCACAAGTGGGGGAAACAACAAATCCACCCGAAGGTAGATATTCAAGACAGAAGAAAAGATTCGATAGAGCATTTACTTAAGGATTCTGTGTTAGTTATTAAAATACAGTTGGCTAAAAGGAAGGTATGTGATGATACATAAAAAATACTCCTCCAATGAGAACTCGACACGTGGAAAGTAGATTTGTCTTATACGCCACCTCAGTCTACCTTTGACCATTTGACTTTTCAACCTTCAAGAATCAAGTCAAGGTTGAATATCATTAGAAGGAATTTCCTATGAAGGACACTAAGTCCTGACACCCAAATGGAGCATCTCTCTCAGGAAAGTCAATTTCTAATCAGAAAGTCTCTCTCCGGATAAATCCTATCACCAACATAAAGGTAGCTATCCTTCTCATGACAAGCCGCCTCCCATCAGTCACTGTAGCTGACAGGTTTTCCTTCCCGAGAAAACCACTAATTACCTGCCATACCCATTTCCCAAGAGAGACAATCTTGACCATCTATTTCCTTTGATCTCAGCCCTCCATTCCCACCAACCAAGCCTATAAAAGGCTTCCTCCAGCTGCTAAATGAAGGTCCATCTTCTCTCTTCTCCTTCTTCATTTTTCTCTTATTTTATTATATATAAACAACCACTATTCACATCATACACACAAAAACACTACTGTTCATAATCTTCTTCATTATTCAATGTTCAAGCTTCCAAGCCTCTTTTATATTGATCATACCACTAACTTCAGCATCGGAGGGGTTTTGGGTTACTAAAACCCTACCCAGATTACTCTCAGGAATTCTCCCCGGAGACACATTTTCCTCTCAGGAACTCTGCCTTCCATCCATGGGAGCTCAAGCATGTGGCCTCCAAATCTTTCAACTGGAGCTGTAGCTAAGGCAAAAAGATTTTAAACCATCAAAATGGCGCCGTTTGTGGGGAAATAGATGATTTTTGTTGCTTAAAAGGTCATCTTTTTCCATTTCTATTTCTCGCATCATTTGTGTTATTAATTTACAAGTGAATGTTGTCGTGCTCATATTTTCTCCTTCATTCTCTTTGCATTTTCTCCACTGAAATACAAATAAAGTTCAATGAGTTATGCTTTGATCTTTTCTTTGTTCTTCATATTTCTCCATTAAAAGTCAAGAAATATTTAAGGTGACGGTGGATAAGTTATTGAATGCATATTTGTTATGTTGTATAGAAAATATTGGGATGTTGTGATTATTGCTATATTTCTTTTGCTCTTAGAAAAGAGTTTGTGACTTCTATTATGGTAAAACCAAGCATTTTCACAAGAAGAGGATGTGAATTAATATGGGACAAAGATATAGAGAAATCTCTTTAGATGGTTCTTGACAGTCACACAGGATAAGTGTGCCCATTGAGTTCCTGAGAGAGCTACTAGTAAAAATATGTTACCTGGTTGATGCACGAATAGAAGAAAAAAGCTCAAATTCAAATTCCTATATGAGGACACCTAACTGGGTATAGAGCGAAAAATTCCTACTTGGTTTATACAAACACCCTAGAGCAGATAACTCCCAAGTGGACTTTTAAAGTAAAAATAATACTAACTAGAGAAGAAGTCCTACTAGAGAAAACTTACATAGAAACTCCCATATGGGAGAAAAATCTTTTTAAAGGAAATGCCTAACAGTGAAATTTTCTCCATAGGAAACTTCTCTCAAGAAATTCCCTCAGAGGATTGTCATCTTCTCTCCCTCAGAGGATGAGATATATTATCGAGGAAAGCTCATAAAGGAATGAATTAATCTCCCTACCACTACAGGATCTCTATCTACAACCTGCTCAGCTCAAAAGCAAGGGAGCATAATTATATTTCCTGATTCTGTTTGGTTCTTAAATGACTACAAGAATTCTTCAAGGCTGATTACAGCGTACAAGATAAGTTTTCTTTATCTAATATTCTAAATTAATATGTTTTAATAATCATTTATAATGATACATGTTGTAGTCCATTCATATGAGGCATGAATTTCATCCTGAGTGGGGAAAAACCTAACTTTATACTCACACTCAGGAGGTTTTTCCTGATCAGACTTTACCTAGTCTGAATCTGCCTAACCTTTAAGGCAATATCCTAACTCTCGAGATTTTCTCTATAATGAGAAAATTCATATTCAAGTCTTCAATGACTTGGGTCAAATCATCTGCCATGACATTTTAATTATTATATGTCTCAAATACATCAATGTGATATTCAAGTTTTGAGAATATGCATACTTTCTTGTGTTATTATCAATATATTCCTGAACAGGATTCTCCTGAGAGTGAAATCTCCATCATCAACATAAAGAAAGTATCCTTCATTCATTCAGACATAAAAGTCAAGAGAAAAGACTTCTCTGCAGAAATATCCTCTCAAATACTTCAACTCCCAGCAGGAGCAAAATTTCCTCATAGGAAATTCTCAACAAAGACTCAACCTCCCTCAAGGGAGAGAAATCTTCCTCATGTCATGAGAACCAAATCAATCTCCTCATATCATGAGGTCCAAATTAATTTCCTCATCTCATAGGAACACCTCCGGAAGTGAGGTAAACCAAAAGAATGCATTCAAAATCTACAAAGTCTCCAGAAGCGAGACGAACTCAATTGCTTCAACGAGAGCACCTACACAGGAACTAATCAGAATATTCTCCACAAGTGAGAAGTTCATCTCAGGAATCATCCTATAAGGGAATCAAAATATTCTCCACAAATGAGAACTTCTTTCAAGAATCCTCACACTAAGACTATCAAATCCTCCTTCCAAATTAGTCCTCCAAAAGTGGGGCACTCTCCATAAGTGAGAATCATTGCCATGAGCATTTAAGAAATACAAATCCTCCCCAGCCACCAACCAACCTCCTCAAGAAGGCTCTCCCCAAGGAGAATCAATCAAATTTGGAAGTCAAAATCTCTTCATAAGTGAGAGTCCCATGTCCCCATGGACTTGTGGTACAAAAATCCTCCCCAAAGAGAATCAATCAAATAAAAAAAAATATTGTCCCCAAGGACTCTCAAGAAAATTTTCAACAATCAAATACTAGGAATACTCCTAGATCCTGAAAGCCTCATTATGAGGAATCTTCTTTAAAAAAAAGCAACAGAAGTTAGATCTTAAGATCCTATATAAGAAAGGAATTTCCTAATTAAGAGAATCAAAAGAGAATCGCCAAACTATACTCTTTCACCTAGAACATCTGTTCTAGACTCAGAGTGGGGAACATCTGATGATACACAAAAAATAGTCCTACAATGAGAACTCGACACATGGAAAGTAGATTTGTCTTATATGCCACCTCAACCTACCTTTGACCATTTGACTTTTCAACCTTCAAGAATCAAGTCAAGGTTGAATATCATTAAAAGGAATTTCCTATGAAGGACACTAAGTCCTGACACCTAAATGGAGCATCTCTCTCAAGAAAGTCAATTTCTATACAGAAAGTCTCTCTCCAGATAAATCCTATCACCAGTATAAAAGCCAGTTGTCCTTCTCCTGACAAGCCACCTCCCATCAGTCACTGTAGCTGACAGGGTTTCCTTCCCGAGAAAACCACTCATTACCTGCCACTCCCATTTCCCAAGAGAGACGATCTTGACCATCTGTTTCCTTTGATCTCAGCCGTCCATTCCCACCAACCAAGCCTATAAAAGGCTTCCTCCAGCTGCTAAATGAAGGTCCATTTTCTCTCTTCTCCTTCTTCATTTTTCTCTTATTTTATTATATATAAACAACCACTATTCACATCATACACACAAAAATACTATTGTTCATCATCTTCTTCATGTTTTTACTCAATGTTCAAGCTTCCAAGCCTCTTTTATATTGATCATACTACTAACTTCAGCATCGGAGGGGTTTTGGGTTACCAAAACCCTACCCATATTACTCTTAGGAATTCTCCCTGGAGACACATTTTCCTCTCAGGAACTTTGCCTTCCATCCATGGGAGCTTAAGCATGCGGCCTCATATAGGAGCTGTAGCGAAGGCAAAAGGATTTTGAACCATCAGTATGTAATGTGTGTCATGCTCTACAATTAGACCAAAAATTGGCATGATTTGGCGATGATTCAATTCAAATCAATTTAGTTTCTATGCATGATTTCTTTAAAATGATGTGTTATAGTGAAAGTTAATGAAATGTTTTGTAGGCTGAACTTCTCAATCATTTACATCGTCGCCGAACAATTAAGCTGAAGTTAAACAGCAGCACATCATTTTAACTTTTTAGATGAAGATGAGAAAGTTACATGTGCATTATTAGGACTTTTTGCCAATAAAATGGGGCCATAACACACACACACACACACAATATAATGTTGAAGGTTGAGTAGCCTAGTGGCGTAGCTCCTTTCAGGGCATGTACAAGTCAAAAGTTGGATCATTGTCTCCCCTTCTCCAGTTTATATATATATATATATATATATATATATATATATATATATATATATATATATATATTCCATGGATAACTTTTTTACAAGAAATTATTAAAAAGGAATCAAACTTTAGTGTAATAATATTCATTCCCCAATTATTTCCTAAAGAAAGTTTGATGGGAATAATTATAACTTGCATTTCGTTGCATGGGTCAATTTTTTCTTCTTAATTCTTTATACTACCCCCTAAGCAATGTTAAGATGAGCAATGTGAAGATAATAATATATAGAGAAAAAGAAAAGCTCAAGAATGTCAAGACATTTATTATGTGAAGTTAGTAGAATGTGTGGAAGTCATAATAGTTTGTATCTATCTATTCATTAAATATGAGTCTTATAACCCAAATAAAGAGTTGGGATCTTTACATAAATGCTCCAAAAACTGACCCTATGAATTAAAATATCCCAACTTTTTTAAAATTACACGCTTGTCATTTTTACGTTACTTTATTAAGCAAATGCACCCTATCATTCTCAACAGCGTCTGCTCCTCTTCTTCTTCTTTTTCTTATTTGACTTGCCCATTTCAATACACAGATTTTTTTTTTCTTCTTCTTCTTCTTCGCCTCTGCCAAATGAAATGCACACACAGATTTTAAGGGAGAGCTGAATTTCTTAGGTTTAATGAAGGATTCGAAATCCCTAATTTCAGAAAAGTTAGGGCTTTCAGACCTTATTTGCTTCTCCAACTTGGAACTCCAGTTTTCACTTTCTTCTTAGAATTCGTGTTTCCTGTTATCTCTGCTTGACTTCTCGGCAGAAAATAGTGAAAAATATTTATCAGACCTTTATTTGTTGGTTTCTTGATCGGTGTAATTCCTATTTACGATGTGGGTGTATATTATTTAGGGTTTTGAATTGGGTTTTTATTGGTTTGTTCAATTGGATCATTCATTGTTTTTTTAGTTTCTTAGAAACCAAACGAGTGATTCGAGGCTAATGCAAAAATGGCATTAGCATTTGTATACAGCCTACAAAACATATGGCCTTTATCAATTCTCAGGTATGATGATTTAAAAGCATCAAATAAATTGGTTAGTAAACTACCAATACCTGAAAACATCAAAGGATTTATTTATGCTGTGCGTGATCCAGAGTCTCAATCTGTTATTTACATACTCTCTGTTCAAAATTTATCTGAGAGATTAGCTATTGATGTTTAGGCTAGTGGTGTCGACAAGCTTCTACCTAAAAATTACAAGTGCAGTACAAAAGAAAAAGGGCAGTCCTCTCATTTACACCACTTTCCTGCTTAAATGCCTGTCCTTTTGACCCTCCCCTAGTTTTTGGGCTCCATTTGTAAATTGATTTTGCTTGGAAGTTTGTTTCCAACCATTAAAGCACGTGCATTAGGTTAAAAATAATAGTTTCACCATCTGCATCTTTTTCTATTTGTTTTCAGAAATGCTTCCAAAATTCCATTTATCATTTACTGTTTTGTTGCTTTCTTGATTAGGAGAAAAAAAAAGTCATTAGCTGGTTACTGATCAGTCATTATATTTCTTTCAAAATTTTTGTCGATGATTATAGTTGATTGGCGGAATCAGTCTATACAAAAGGATGCTATCTATTCCTGGAAGAACATTTCTCTCATAATGTGTTTAGGGGGGGTTTCCTACCAATTTAGCAAAACATTACTTGATGATCTTGTTTTGAACCACTCAAACTAGTGTAGGAAAAATTCTTAAGCAGGAAAGATACAAAGGCATGCCTGTCTTATCTCATGATCTTTTCAATTGAATTCTTGTACCCTAGACATAAATTATGTCTGAAAATTAGGTGTTACCAGGACTATTAATCACATGATGTGTTCTATGATATCATATAGTGCCAACAATTAATGTATTAAATTGGAAAGATTTGACAATTCTTTTTGAAATTGTTTCATTGATTGATGTCATTAGCCTCTTTCTTTTTGCTAAAAAGAAAGGGGCATGCTTGCTTAGCTTAAACAGCAGCAAGCAACCTTTCACTTCATAAAACAAGAACTTGACAGATCATCAATAATTCACACATGAAGTGGACTTGGGTACATGAACAACAGATGTAATCAAACACTACTATTGCACTCAACTGCCTTTTGAGCTTTGTCTGAAATGTCATGTGCTGCATTATTTTCTTGACAAGCAACACGATTTGAAGCCTTTTTGAGCCATCAAACTTCTGTTGCAATTGCATGAGTTGCGTATCAATCGCCTTCTCTAGACATTAATCTTTAGCAACTGGTCTTTTGTTTCATGTACCATTCTTAGTTGGCGTTTCTTTTTTTTTTTTCGAGAAGCCATTGATGACTTTTTCAATATATATGTTAATTTTATATATGTTTTTTTGTTTTATTATTTTTATTATTATTATAAATATATACAAAGTATTATAAAATAACAAAAACACATGAAAATATTAGTCGTAATAGTTTAATTAATTAATTTTAAAATAAATTGGAAACTAAACATAAACCAAAACGAAACAAAAAAATAAATCGGAAACCAAAAATAAACCAAAATGATACAAAAAATTAATCGGAAACCAAAAATAAATCAAAAAAATATTCAAAGAAAATCAAATAATAACTCTCCTTATAATATGGAATATTTGGAGATAAAATAA
>CATIWK010221376.1:0-20224 GCA_949634005.1 Mallotus japonicus
ATCAACTCCTTCAAGTACCTTTTAGCAATCTGTTCAGGAGGTTCATCACCCATTCTTTTATTGACAAAACCCTCTGCAACCCATAGTGTGATTAATCTTCTGGCAGGGATCTCAAAATCTTTGGGGAACAATCTAAAATACAGAAGGCACTTTCTCAAGTTTATGGGCAATTCCATATGCAACGTGTCTGGTAGCTTTAGCACCCTTTCCCAATTCTCACGTGTCACATCATCCTTGGATAACAGCATTGCCATGCGGACAATATCTTTCCGCCGTGGTCCACATTTAATCATAATTTCTTTACCAAGGTCTTCCAGTTCTGGGGGAATGTCTTTTTTCAGAGTCCTGACAAACAATCTCCATCTACCAATTTCGTTTAGTGACCCGATTTTGTGAGATGATATTTTCGATTGATTCCAATCAGCACTGGAAGCTAGGAGCATCTCTTGAGTAGTGATTACTACTCTACTGCCGTTTGATTTCTGTAGGAAGACCTCTCTAATACAATTCAGGAGCCTATCTTTTCGGACATTATCTAGGACTATCAGGCACCGCTCCTTTAGAGAACTGAGTGGTTCTGCGCCCTCGATCCATTTACCTCTTTGATGTACTAGCCCCATTATTTGTTTCCGTATCTCACCTAATACCATGCTCTCATTACTTTCTTGAGGTACTGAAACCAAAGCTCGAGAAGGGAAATGATCCACAATGTCATCATCCCTGTAGATTGAGTCTGCAAGGGTACTCAACCCTGTCCCTTCCTCACCCACAACTATAATCATGTGGCAGCAATCATCATCAGAGATAAGCCGTTGCTTAATGGTAAGTACATCATCATCGTAATCAACCATAACATCATCAGCTATATGATTCTCAATAGACGGCGGCTCCTGATCTTCACATAAGGTATGGAAATAAGAATTTGAAGCTTTCCTCAATTTTGTGACTCCATCAATCTTATTCATGATCTTTCTTATATCTGCTGCAAGCTTCACTCTCTTGTTCACCTCCGTCATGATCATTGTACGGTAGGTCCTCACGACATTTTCTATGACATTTTCTGCATCTACCACAAGCCCTTTTATTAGTTCCAGCCAAATTTTCAGTCTTCTGTTTGGTATCTCAACTCCTCTGTAATCCTCTCGTAACGCGCGCATTAGCTCAACTTCTTTTTTAAAAAAATTTATTTGGTATTCTAAATCAGGATTTGCAGGTGTACAGACCGGGCCACGAACCATGTCATACGCGAAACTTACTTTCTTTGGTATAGTCAACGTACTGAAGCGTGGAGATTGTTGATCAATAACTGATTCTAAAGTAGCTACTGCTGTTGCATGAAGGCTATTGTGAGCCATTACCCCGCTGCTGCCAATTCCTCTAATTTCATACATCATCATTTTTCTGGAGATGTCAGCAATTCTGTTCTTGAGTCTTTTTATCTCTTTCTCAATTTTCAATTGATCTACAATTGCTGGGTGGCGAAAGATGCCCTTTCTTTGATTTGCTATTTTCTTGTCGTATGCGTCAATGATTTTATCAGCTTGAGGAACTAACTCTTCAATCTCTCTCACCCAGACCTTCATCCTTTTATCTGGGTTCTCCATTTTTGCGAAATCATCGACAATGGCATGTAGTTGCGTGGAGTCTGCTCTGATTGATTCAACTTGCTTCTCCAGTTCTTCAACTGACTGGCCAGTGGACGGAAGAACCAAAATATTTAGGAACCATGACCTGTTTTTATTTTCACGCTTCACATGATGAAATGAGGAACGTGGTTGAGCCTCTTCTTTCAAATGGTTAACAATATCAGAAGTAGCAGAAATGGATGATTGAGATGCTATCTGATCTTGAGTCACAGATGCCAACCCTCTATTCCTTCCAAAAATTCGGATTTCATAGGCCCTCTTTCTTCTGAACAATTCATAAATTTCAACCCTGAACTTTGTGATATATTTAGCAATCGGATACATGGGGAACAATCTTCTCCTTTTTTCAAAAAAGCTATCCAGATCTTCCGCAACCTTCTTCATGTTCTGCACCCAAACCCTCTCTTTCTTAGCCAAGTCTTCCATCCCTTCAAAGTCTGATAAAAAAGCTTTCATCAGTTCGAAATCTCTCCTCACTGATTCAACCTGATGATCCACCGACCCCATATCGAGCAGGCTATTAAAAAGTGATCCGAACGTAAGAGACATGTTTTGAAGAGTTCTTAGTATCTGTGTAATCAAAGAAGTTAGCATATAGTCGATGAGCGTAGCCGCACTTCGTAACTTTTTCTTCTCCTCACCATCAACAGTTGCAGATTTTGCTCTGTGGAACTTGTCTTTCATGGTGTCCTTGATGCGATTCAGCTGGGGTAACATTTTCTTCTCCTCACCATCACCAGTTGCAGATTTTGCTCTGTCAAACTTGTCTTTCATGGTGTCCTTGATGCGATTCAACTGGGTTCCCACCATATGACGATGTTTTAATTTTTGGACGTCCAAGAGTAATCTCTTGAAGAAACCTCTGCTTTTAGCTCCTTCAGAAGTGATCAACTGCTCAATTGCATTTTCTGCACTCAGATTAGCATCCTCTACTATCTCGTTCCACTCCAATAATCGATTGCTAGGTCCTCTCACAGCTTCTGCATCCTGTAGCACTGCATACATCATCCTCAATTGCCAGTCTATGAATTCTCCCACCTCTTCTACTCCATATATGAGATCCACTTCTTGCCTGATAAGGTCATCTAGATTCGTTAGACCAACATCCATAAGGCTGCCCAACAGTGCTTCCATTTCTAGAGAGGGGCGGAGAGAATTTTTTGAGAGCAAGAACTTCAACAGGAGTGAGGAATCAAAACAAAAAATAAGATTAACAACTGGCCAATTTACTTTTTCCTCGAGATTTAAACAAATTCATATTCCCCCTCCCTTCCCCTTAAAATTGAACACTTTTGAACTTCAATTTTCATTCCATCAATATTTTAGTCATTTTGATGAATTTTAATCGAAAAACATCTAGTCTCTTCTATTTTATAAAGACAAAACAGTTTAATCTCTATATTTGAATATTTTAAAATAATTTAGTCCCTTAATTTTTTATTTTAAATTTATAATTTTAATATTGACTAAATTTTAACACCTTTACATACCTCTGTCAATATATTAAATAAAAAATCAAATTATAAATTTTCATTTATTTTCATTTTTTGCACTTAATTTCATTAATTTTTCTTTTAAATGTGTTTTAAAAAGTACTATTGATAAATACTAAAAAGTGAATAACTTAATTTTTAAAGTGAAATGAACGAAGTTAGTGAATTGAATGAAACTAATTTAATTTTTAATTATAGGATGTTGATAGATATAAGCGTAAGTATTGAAAAATAATTTATTTTTAAAACATTAAAATTAAAACAATTTAAAATAAAAATAAATTGTTTGATTTTATTAAAATAGATAAATTAAATTGTTCATTTCTATAAAATAGAGGGGGTTACAAATTTTTAATATAAGAGATTCATTGAAAATTCATTCATAGAAGGACTAAAATGTTGATAGAATGAAAAATGAAATATGAAACTAATGAAAGTGTTCAGTTTTCAAATAAGAGGGAGGGAAGATGTGAATTAGGTCAAACTTCAAAATCAGAAAGTAAGTTTCTCAAAAATTATTGTATGCTCTCATAGTATTACATAAAAATATTACATAAAAATTGAATTAATTACCTGTGGTTAATATATTTATTAAATTTTATTTATAATTAGAAAATTCATATATTGCTTGCTACTACTATACACATATGTGCATATAGATACAATTGAGAATTATACCTACTATAGCAAGGTGAATAGCTGAATATACCTAATGGATTTTATTACAATACAAGCATGGCATTTATACATTTGAAAGTTAGCATTTTATGGGTTAATGGAAGGTTAGTTGACGTAGCGGAAGCCTAAATTAAAAGGGATAAATATCACTAGCCGTTGAATTGCGCACGATTGGCCGTCTAGTAACCTTCTATAACCTATTGAATTGCACACAATTGCCAGGAAATAGGCATCCAAAAACTCGTTGATTCACAAAGAATACCGAATTTGGGGAAATAATGAAAATCTTATTAATAATTCAAAAAAAACGGAAGTCTCAATTAAAAGGGATAAATATCACTAGTCGTTGAATCGCGCACGATTGGCCGTCTAGCAACCTTCTATAACCTGTTGAATTGTGCACAATTGCCAAGAAATAGGCACCCAAAAACTCGTTGATTCACAAAGAATACCGAATTTGGGGAAATAATGAAAATCTGATTAATAATTCAAAAAAACTATCTCCAAATAAATCAAAGAGACGAATAAATAGTGTTTACGGAAAAACCCTAACTGAAACAATGCAAAAGACAAAAATACCCCAAAAAATAAACATAAAAGTTCAAACAAAAATATGAAGCCCTAAACAATGGAATTTGGGCCTGAAGCTGGATTGATACAAGTATAACATGTATCACCCATTATAGAGCTCTGAACCAGCTTCGATTTGATATATTATGGGCCCTGCAGTTCCTCCTGATCCAGGAGTTAGAGCCCTTAGAAGCTCATGTGCGCACTCTCCGTTTATCAAACCCGTCCATATAAGCTAAAGTCATCTGATCCACATCATTAGTTATGTCACTAACATGTCTTTTCTCTATGTCAACTTGATCTTCTCTCCCTCTTTGTATGAAAATATGAAATTAAAAATTCTTCTCATTGACTAAAAATGAATCTTCAAATTAATTATAAAACTTCAAATTCTCATCTTACCTCTCCTTTCTTTTTTTTTTAATTACAAAAATAAGGTTCATTTTTTTAAGCTTATTTTGACATTTTACTAAAAAGAAAATAAAAATTTTAATGTTTAAATATAAACTTCTTTTATCGATGTTAAAGTAAAACTGTTTTTAATATTATCATATAAATTTTCATCTTTTAATAATAGAAAAAATTGATAATGATACCTCAAATCTTCATTAATTCTAGAATAATGAAACCCAACATTTCAAGGTTCGGAAGAAATCTAAAATTCTACAATGGAAGAAACATGCTAATCAATAAGAATAATAAGACTTCTATTTTGGTAAGGAATTCTTATTCCACTAGCTAGGTAAAATGCCCGATATATAACCCTCATTTCTTTCAATTTTATTCATATTTTGTTCTTTTTTATATTTTGTAATTCTCATACATAGTGATCTTACTTGAACAATAAAATGTTTGTGGGAGAAAACCTACACATCCCTGTACCTCTTTGGTGCACAAAGTATTTAAGTATTCGTAATCCAGTTATTAAGTGGTGTCGTCTCTATCAACTAATATCATTATTATTTTATGAAAAATATTAATATAATATTAAATTTTAATAATAAATTTATTCTATATATAATTGATTATTAGTCTAATTAATTGGTCAATTTTTAAAATATTATAAATTTATCTTATAACATAATATAAATATGAATTATTAAATATTTTTAGGTCTAATAGTCTAAAAAAACCTTTTTCCATTTGTTATAATTTTAGCCTATTCTTAAAATTTTAACATATATACTCCAATTTAGGCAAATGTGGCCTACATTTATTTTTATCAAAATTGAATGTGAAGTTGATGACATAGCATTTTAAGTGACATTATTAATATGGGTCTTAATGCCACATCAGTTCCATATTTGTATAAAAAGGTTAAACATTTTTTATTTGTAGCAAATTTATTCAAATGTTTAATTTTATCATAAATATCTTAATTTTCTGAATATATTACATTTTACTATTAAATACAGAGCAACTTATATTTTTCCCAATTTAACCTAATTCACACTTCCCCAATAAAATTTAAAATTTAAAATTTAAAATATCATTTTTCTAACACTTACACATATTTCTATTCACACTTTATAGTTAAAAATTGGGTCATAATTTTAATGAATTCATTAATTTGGTTGATTTCACTTTAAAAATCAAATTATTAAATTTTTGAGTATTTGATTTCAACAATTATAATTTTTTGAAGTTATTAAAAAATAATCAAACTAATTGCAAAAAATAATATAAATAAAATTGATGAAAATTTATTATTTGATTTCTTATTTAATATATTGACAAATGTATATATAGGTGTTAAAAATTTAATTGACATTGAAACTTTAAATTTAAAATAATTAAAAATTTGAGGAACTGAATTGTTTTATCGTATTTGAATAGAGTAATTAAATTGTTTTATCTTTATAAAATAGAGAGTTAAGTTTTTTTTAAGTGCGAATTATATTTTCCTCCTAGAGATTTGATCTAATTTATACATACCTCCCTCTTGTTTTATCAAATTTTTGCCTCCCTCAGTTTTTATTATGTCAACATTTAGGGACTTTTGTTAGGGTTAGACCATTTTCTGTTAAATGCTATATAAAAAGACTAAAATGTCATTTTAAACAGTAAAAAAATATAATTAATTGTAAAACACTAATAATAATTTAGTCTTTTATATTTAGTAACATTAAGTACATATATTTCTCACTTATTAATGATATAATGATGTGGTTCATAAAAAAAAGAAAAACCATATTGTTAGTGTTTTGTAATTAATTATAATTTTTTACTGTTTATAAGAGTATTTTTGGTTTTTTATATAGTACTTAACTGAAAAAATGGTCTAACTCTAACAGAAGTTATTAAATGTTAACGCAATAAAAATAGAGGGAGGTAAACGTTTAACTTTTAAACAAGTGTGAGGTAATTAATTAGGTCAAATCTTAGGGAGAAAAATGTAATATGCTCTTTTTTTTTTAAAATATAAGAGATTCATTGAAACTCTATCAGATGGACTAAAGTGTTAAACTAAGGGATGCAAAAATTAAATTTTCAAACAAGAGGTAAGAATAGTGTGAATTAGGTTAAATCTCAGGGGAAAATATAATCCACCCTTAAATATATATAATATTTAGTAGTTAATTACAATATTTATACATTAAATTATTTTCATTATTTATATAAAATTTTAAATGTATATCAGTAGAATATATTAATCTAGCTGCTAAATTATTTCAAAATAAAAAATTTACATAATTATTAATTAAAATGTTATTAAAATTTAAAATTGTTAGCCATTTGCATTGTTTAGGCTAATAATTGCTCCTATTTTGATATTGACAAATCAATTTTCATGTACAAATGTTGTTTATTCAAGTGTGCATGTATTTACCCTTAAAGAATTTCAAAATGGAGCATAAAAGTGAAGAACAAATAGTGGTCACGATCCCTATCCCGATCGTGACCCAATCGTGATCGATACAAGCCTTTTAAAGTAAAATAAAAATTGAGTTCCAGTAGTCCTCACGGTCACCATCACGACCGGGACTGTGCTCGTGACAAGGTTCATGATGGAGCTCACGATCCGGACGAAATTGTGATCAAATATACTCATCTTAAGTTTTTTGTCAAATAGTCCTCATGGTCCATGTCACGACCAGGACGTTGTTCGTGACACTCATCACGGTCCAGTCACGAGCATGACAAAATTGTCTTATTTTGGAACATTGAAGCAGTAGACCTCACGATTGGCATCCTGCCCGTGACAGCAATCGTGACCTGCCCGTGACAGTAATCGTGACCATCCTCACGATGACAATCACGAGCATCATTACGAGCTTCATCAACTTAGCCAACGGTCCAATAGTGCTCACGATCTCCATCACGATCGTGATAGACATAAAGTCAACTTTTCAATGGCTATTTGGAGGCTCAACGGATAGTTTCTCATGGATCACAATCATGACCATGATGATCACGACCGTGATTAGTATGATTTATGCAAAAAGTTAAAAGAACATTCAAATTAAGTTTTGAATGAATTATGGATGAAATCATTAATTCTAACAGCTATAATTGAAATGCTTACTATAAATACAACCTCAAATATTCATTTTGAGGTTAAAAAATCCTAATTATCTTTATATACATCAAAAGCATTCAATTAAAGCTATTATTCTCTTTAAAATTCATTTTATTATTGTTTAAACTCTTGTGAGAGTTGGTGAGTGTTTAGAATAAAGATTCTTATTCTTGTATTTCTAGGTTTAAGAAAAATGGGAAGTGAGATTCTATTCTAAGGGAATTGGTTTAAGTGTTTAGCCACTAAAACACTTAGGTTTCAATTTGAGAGTTAGCCTAGAAACTATTAGTTGTAAGGTTGAAGAGTGAGCCTTAAACTATTGTGTAATCTTAATCTTGTGAATAAGATTGTATGGGTCTCAAAATCCTAACTTAGGGATAAGTTAGGTGGAGACGTAGGATTGTTGAGAATCCGAACTCCTTAAATCTTTGTGTTCATCATTCTTCCTTCCCAATATTTTTTTTTCAATTATTGTTTAATTTTTCTTAATTTCGATTTTTATTCAATAGTCCTATTCACCCCCTAGGGCTCTTTCAATTGGTATCAGTGATGTAGCATACAATATAAATTTTAGTTTTCACTTTGTTAGACATTACACAGTAGTTATAACAAAGACTTAAAATCTTTTGCTATATGCTCCACATGACCTATAATATGATCACAGCTAGCTAGGGTTTCGTGATACAAAAATGCAGCGAAAAAATTAAAATTTTATCACAAACCTGAACTCGGATCCATGTAATTCGATTAACTAATTTAATTAGGGTTTCCAGAATCTTACCATAATAGCAAGCAGAGGCAAGATTGCTAGAAGGAAGAGAGGAGGTTCACATCGGTGACACCCAACCTGGAGCTTTTCATTTTCTTTGAATGGATTGAGACGTCTCCAAAAGGATGCGTCCTCTACTGGTATCCACACGAACAGCCCTTGATTCAAAATGAATCTATGTGTGCTAGCACCTTCTTGATTTCTCTCACAAAATAAGAATGGAGGAACTTTGTGTTTCGTTTCCTCAAAAGGGAGAGAAAACAAATTTTAGGTGGCTGAAGTGATAGACGTATGTGAGACCCTAAAGAATATGATATATTTATAGACTTCTCAATTAAGGTTTCACTTACCAAAACACCTTTTGGTATATACCACTTTTAATTCTGATTTTATTTTAAATACTAAATCAGAAATATATTTCCTATTTATTTAAGATAACCATTATCTTAAATAAATAAGTAAATCAATAAATAAATATATATATATATATATATATATATATATATATATATATGTATGTATGTATTCAAATTTACACATATATACATATTTATTTTCACAGAGTTTAACTGGGCTTGGTAAGCCCATATTCGTTTTGGGACTGTTCTAAGTGTGTGACCCTGTAGGTTCACATGACGTTGGCAGTGGGCCTTAAATCCCTATTTAAGCCTACAAGTCATAAGTGGCCTCTAGCAAAACATTATGACTACCCAAGTCATGTGAAGGCCGATAATCCGACATAACCTAATTTACTATGAATATTATAGTTCCTTTGTCACATGATATCTTGATTGAACATAAGGCATAGTTTCTATCATCCTTATACAATTCAATCATATTATTTCTTGATTCCAAGTAGACCGAGAATGATAACTATTTATCAATTAATTTTAGCATGGCCATGCATTTTGCTCAGTCTATCTTATCAAGGGGCCTATAGATATCTTATTCAGATTATGAGGGAAAAATTCCTTCTCAATCACTCATATTTCTCACATAACTCATTTCATATTCAAAAACAATCTATTTGATCATCCGGTTAAAGACAATGTTAGATTGTGTCAAAATATAAAATAGTTATGTAGAAATCCATGGTGATTTCAAGGTCAAAGGACTAAATCAATATTACTGTGATGATAATTACTTATAATAATAATCTATGTAGTATTCTTATGGTGGGTCAATCCAGTACCTAATTTCTCAAATAAGTACCTATGAGTTGACTTAATATCTTATATTCATGATTAGTAAAACATAATCATTAGTCAATCTCATACTAGCCTTAATTCATTATTATGACTAGGGATAATTTGAATCGAACTCATATTTAATCTAAGGGTTTTACTATCAAGTCACATACTTGATGGCCTTAGGAATAATTGACTATTCAAATAATTATCATAACACAAAATGATAATGAAAATGCCTCTTTATTAATAAAATGATAAAGTCAAAATATAGTCATACATGATTGACCTAGTGCATATCACTAACACGCTAAACGGTCTATAAGATATATAGCCAAAATTATCGCTTTGCTAAACATTCCATATGAAATATAGCAAGCAATTCACGGTTGCTAAACCTCCCACAGGGAATATAGTAAGAAAACCACAGTCACTATACGTTCTACAAGAAATATAGTGCAATTAGCTAGACATTACACAATAGTCATAACATCACTTCGTTAAACGTCCTAAAGGGAATATAGTGAACACAGATTTCACTAAACGTCCTATAGGGAATATAGTGAATTATAACATGAGTTTGCAGTCAAATACAGATAAAGAGCCTCACACAGGTAAGTATTCTAGCTCTCTGCTTAAAAATTGCATGCTTATTTGCTTTGCCGCAATTTGTCAAGCAAACATCCACAATGGGGTCAACTGTAAGCACCCAATTTTTGGAAGAATTGAGTGTGGATGCGACGAGGATCCTATGATGAAAATCCAATCGAAATTAGCCTTTGGATTTCGATTTCTAAAACTCAGGACTTAATTGCAAGGTTTTTTAGGGACCTATTTGTAACATTTTTATGTTCTTTTGTGGGTCAATCTTTAAATAAATAAAGTTAAAAGGGCCTAATTGTGAAATTCAATATAAAAAATGTGTAATTCTCTAACCCGGGTGTGTGTTAATGTGAATGGTAAGAATATATATATATATGTAATTCTAATCGGAATTACACATTTTTGATCGGAAATGCACAATTTTGATCGGAATTGCACTACTCCGATCGACGTCCGACCTGAATTTTTCAATTTTTGTTTAATTTTCAATTTTTATTTTTATTTTTGAAATTATTTTTCTTGCATTTTGATTGGTCCAAAAATAAATATTAAAATAAATAAATAAAGATGATGTTTTTTAAATGGTATTTACATATTATCATTTGTTTTTGAAAGATAATTACATACTTTTATTTCCTATGATTTGATAATCACAAGAGAAAAGTCACGTAATTAGGTTTTTTTTTAGGTTTTCTATTTAAGCTCTATGTTTTTAACGCATAAGAGAGGTTTTTTTAGGGAGATAGAGAAATTTCAGAGAAAAAAATACTTTTGAGAGCTTCTTCCTAACAAAAACAAAGAAAAAAAATTTAGTTTTTACGTTGTTTCTTAAAAACACAGGAACCTTTCCTGGGTTTTAATTTTCATATGTTTTCTTTACTTTTTAAAAAGGGTTCTTTGAAAGACAAAGCAATCAATCCTGAGATCAAGAAACAATCTGCAAATTCAACTTCAAATACCAAAACGGTGAACAACAAACTATGAGGAGCAATCAAACAACATCACACCATACTCATCCCTTCTTTCTTTTATTTTCTTTTCTTATTTCTTTATTTTAATTTAATTTAATTTATTTTTTATTTCTAGTTCTAATTTTTATTTCTTTTGTTTTTATGCTAATGGTTATAGTGGGAGTTACCTGAGCATATGGAGTGATGAAACTGAGGATCCATGAAGATCCATGGAATGCCATGGATTAAAGCCATGTTTCAATCACGTAGATTTTAGGTTTTATTATTTTGTTTATTCTGTTTTTTATTTCTCCATGGTTGTTTTGTTTGATTTGGTTCTTGGGGCAGTTGTAATAGCCCTAATAGAGGGAAAATAGTGGAACATTTACTTTTCTGCGTTCTTTAAAATCAATAAGTAAATTAGGTTCAATTTGGTAAAATCCTACTAAAATCAATAGTGGCTTTAGATTAATTTAGGTTGCATGTAAATTGAATTAGGGTTAGAACCACTGAATGTATGTTTTTTTTATGTGTTTATTTGTTTATTTGGGCTTGTTTATTTATTTTTGTTCGTTTTGAGCCCGAAGCCCACGTTAGGTTTTAACTTATTAATTAAATAGGACTTATTAAAAATGGTTTTAGGCTTTAATTAACTTTAAAATTAATTCAGGCCCATTAGGTTAATTTAGACTTAGGCCCACCTTTAATTAATTAAAATTGACTTAGACATTAGCAATGCCCAATAAAGGATTTTTCATAATTTGTAGACTTAGGGTTCATTTTTCATTTAAGTAAAATCCATTAGACTTAGCCCTATTAACTTAAGAGTCTTTTACAATTTGTAGAATTAAGCCTACATTTTTAGAATTAAAATAAATAGACTTAGGCCTTTTAGCTTTTTAGGCTCACTTATAACTAAAACATGTAGACTTAGCTCACCTAATTAAAATCAATTTAGATTAGACTAATTAGGGGGTGTATGCTTGAATGAATGCATTATTTATACGTTTTCATGAGATTGGTTGCCTTGGAGTTAGATGAATGATCAAATAGGGTTTTATATGAAATTGCATGTAAATAGGGAATAATTTAGTAATTAATAGGGTAATTCTTAATGAACACAAGACTAAAAAAAATTGGTATTCCGTATCTAGAATCTCCTGGTTGTGTTGCTAACTGTCTTTTAATGAATCGAGTTATCACCACCTTCGATTTATCCCAGTTATTACCATAGGTTGTGACTCCTCATCTCCATGCTATGTTTTTGTAATGTAGTAGTGTGTTCCTTGGAGCCCCGAGCTCAAATAGGTTGTAGTATACTTGGGTGTGCGCTAAGCCTCGCCGTCTACACTCATCCCTACATTTAATCAACTAGAGCCATCACACACCATATACCTGTGTATAATTAATACAAGTATGTAAGTGATAATAAACAATAACCACTTAAATGTGGATGACCGTGTCGCCTCAAGTCAAAGGACTATATGTACCATTATGACCTAGATTGTGATTGTTGACTATAAGTGAATATCCATGCAATCACAAATCTAACGTCACTGTTCAATCCACCCATCACATGAGTATCCACATCTCTATTCTGATACCTCATATCACGTAGCATAAGACTCACTACCTTCCACTATTAGTATCACATACTAATCAAGGAAAATAGACAGAAGTGATAGTCTAATTAATATTACCCAAATATTAATTTACTGACTATGAACATTTTATAGCATATGTACTAAATAAATTTGCAACTCTTAATAGTAAATTTATTTAATGCTAACAGATAAATATACAATTAAATAAACACTTTAGATAATAGAATATTATTTATTGCTATTTGGGATAATTTACAATGTCAAAATATGTGATTGGCCTTTAGGGCATACTACATGTACTAACAAAGGTCACCCGTACCAGAATGTGAATTATCAAAAGTTGCAAAAAATTTTATAAAATCTTACGCTACGAGGCAATAGAATACAATAAGAAAAGACAAGAAAACTTTGGTGCAGAGATACAAAATTAAACATTACTATAATTGAACATTGGTGAAGAAGGATATTAAATATATTCTATGCATTCATCTCCTAATTCATAATAATAAAATTTTCTTCTGATGTCCTCACATCTTCAAAATACTAAAGTATGATAGTAAACTAATACATAGCCCACACATAAGATTTTCAGGCAATACCTTAATAGTCAAATCACTAAAAAGTTGTAGTGAAAACTGAAAAAAGCTAAAACCCCAACCCCCCCCCCCCCCCCCCATAAACTCTTCTAGTAGAACGAAGCAAACAATTCAAAAAACTAACCTATACATAAACTATCCATTAGCTCATAAAATTCAGGTATCTAGTGGAACTAACTAACAAACCAATTAAAAGAACTAAGAAAAACATAAAGAGCCCAAAAGGATTAAATAGTTACCCGGCAGCAGAGGTGAGAAGAAGAGAGGCAATGACACACCAACCAATGATGATAGATGTAGTGATGGCAGCAAAATCAAAGAAATAAACTAAACTTATGCGAGACATCTGTGTCCCAATAAGAATTGACAAGAATAAACCGAGTTAGATAATATAGACATTGAAGACACTATTTGTGCTACTACTAGCCATGGATCCCATACTACTGCCCCATAGAACATCTCTAAAACCTAATCTTCCTAATTCCTATACCCTCCAATTTTTTTTATTAAAAAATCAAAACTTTCTTGAGAAAAAAATCGAATTGTGATCAAAAGAAACCCATAAAAAAAACAAATTATTGCCCTATTTTGTAAGGAATTAGATTTTAAAAAAAGGTTGTGAAGATTGTGGAAACGGATATAGTAGATGGTATATGGCCGGATCCGAGAGGACACCAATTGATGGGACCTGAATTCCCCAAACTAAATGAATTGAAAAAATTGTAAAGATGAAAAAGAAGAGAGCAGAAGGCGGGAGGACACCAATTTTGGAGCCCCAATATATTTATTTTTATTCAAATTTTTATATTATTTTATTCAGGAGGAGAGTGGAGCAGAAGGTGAGAGAGAGCATTTAATGATAAGAGCTTCATGAAAATGAAAATGGAGGAAAGAGAGATAGCTGAGTTGATGTAATTAAATATAAAACATTGGTGAAGAAGGCTTGAAATAAATTAGTCTAAAATTTTTTTGAATAAGATTTCGCAATGTAATTAATGCATTAATGGATGTTGATTTTCAATACAAATTTTTATTGCGTCCAATACTTTAAAAAAAAAAGGCAAAACAGTAAAATTAAATCAATCATAAATGCAAAAAAATCAATATTTCTCTTATTTACATCCATTTTACCATTTCTATCCGGATAAATTTTATCTGTTTATCATCACTCTTAAAAGAATTTGTTGCAGTCACATTTACATCAACGTTTTGCTGACTTATAAGCAATAGATTGACTTTAACTAAACAAATCGCCCCAAGGAGAAACACACATTCATAACTATCAAAGATGACTTTTATTAGAATTTGAAATTGGCAAAAAGCAAAATTATTATATTGAAGGCTCTCAAAAACAGTGATAAATCCAAAACAAATTTATAGGTGGGGATAATTTACTGAAAGATTTGTGTGAGTTTGTGCATATATTTGTACGCACAAATTTGAAAATATGATTAAAATATATATATCTGTGATTTATAATCTTATTTTTAAAATAATGATAAAACGATTGTAAAAATTTTCTCACTTCAATAAAATTATATTTATCAAATATAATGATATTATGTTCCAAGATATTGTTGGAGTTGCCCTTTCTCGTATGTGTAGCGATTAAGGTTGGATTCTTAGGCTGTTTTGCCGCTCCTTTGTCATGAAAAAAATATATATATATTTATCAACATATTTAAACAATTCATTAAATTATTTTAGAAAAGATAGATTATAGCTGCTTTTGTCCTAGGCCAGTGGCCTCGTTTCCTAACCCAAAAAAAAAAAAAAAAACGTGAATCGATTATTTCTACTTTTTAAGATAACTTGATAAGAGATTACACTCTTCAAAGAGTAACACCTTATTTTTAGTATCTCAATTATTATAGGTGATTTTTTTATCTTTATGTTTTTTTTTTCTTTTTGCACGCATGTTGATAGACAAATTAAATAGAATTTGTAAGTTTCATATATTGCAAAGTTGAAAATGATAAATTAAGCTTCCTTATATATAAATTTGTGAATTCATGAATTGCTATTGTTGTTTTTATGTGGTTGTTTCTTATTGCTTAAATATTTCTAAAAAATAAATAGATATAGTGATTTCAAATATATAATATATAACTCTATAATAATAGTAATAATAATAATAATAATAATAATAATAATAATAATAATTTCAAATATATAACTCTATAATAATAATAATAATAATAATATAACTCAGCACAATAGAGGATGAAGGCTAGTCAAAGATAAGTTGGAGAAAATAAAGGTAGATTAAAAAAAAAGTGGAGTCAACAGATAATTTTTCATGAAATTATAGAGGCAAAATATTTTTTTTCTTTATAATATTCTAAAGCGATTTGAAGCGGCAGTGGGGACAAGTGCCCCGACTGCCTCACCCTGAATCAGTCTCTGCTCAACTACTCTTCAATTGTTCAATACAATTCAGTATGATTTAGCGGTCTCAGCTCACAACTAGCTTTACCCTTTCATGACTTTCTGCCATCTGAAACTTTTCACTGATACCCATTTGCGTCATTAGAAGCCAGACGTGGGTAAGCAACTCTCCGCCTAGTCTAAGCTGGATAGCATGGTGACCAACTTCACATTGATTAGCAGCATAAGAAAGCATCTCCACCCATACAAGGATGATTATCTCCCACTTCTTGTTTCCCTTTGTTTCGTCAGGCCTCATGGACTGCAAGGACTTGGCAAGCCTGCAAGCATCAAACAACACTGACTTGCTTCTATCTCCTTTCACTTCAGATGGTTTGATGACCGTATTGACTTTGAGTAATGCGGTGCAAGCTCTCAATTTCACATCTTTATCACCAGCTTTTTCACCATCCAAATAGAATTTTCTTTCTTGAAAAAATTCCATGGCCTCGGCGCAAGTGTCTTGGTATCTGATCTTCCCAATTCCACTCGGCAACATGAAAGGGCATTCCACTAGAAGATGCAACATATAGTTCGCTAATGCTACGCTTACTTTACATTCCCAACTTTCAACTAACTGCGGATCCTCGTGCATATCAAAGTGGTAGCAAAGATCAGTGGCAATGTGCCATAGAAGAATGCTCTGGTCAAATTCAACCTTCACGCTCCAACCTATTGTATCAAAGCATCTCCTTTCTTCAAGTACCTGATCACCCCTTTGAGCACATAATTTCTTACAATATTCCATCATATCTGATGGCTCCTGCGGCACACGCGTTGATTTCTTTCTAAGGTCTTCGAATATCAACTTCTTCAGATCATCTTGTATGACTTCTAAATTGGTGTATCTGTCGCTATGCCAATACTCAATACGGAATATACGGACATCGAGGAGAATTGCAAAAAGCCATTCAAAGCTGCAGGCACTCCTAAAGTGCGTTTTACTGCGTCTAGCTGGCCTTCTAATTAGGCAAAAGCTAATCAAATTGTACCCTGCCAAGGAATTAGACCATTTGTCATCTGCTGGCATCAGATGAAGCCTCTGAAAACGTGGCTTGCAACAAGTAATAGCTTTATAGATCAAATCTACAAAGAAATTCTTGCGTCTACTGAACCAAAGCATTGTCCAATCCGAGAAAAGCAAAGCGATTATTGCGTAGAATTCTATGATAATAACTCCTCCTATCAACAAATATGTGATGCCCTTATCAGCAGGAAATTTAGTTTGTTTATCAACCAACCAGAATGCAACAAATATAGAAACGGTCAAGAATAAATTGATGAATCGAAGAAAGATGCCCAAATAAGTGTAGATCACAACTGCTTTTGTATAGAGGGTATCAAACGTAAATCCAAGTTCGTAACCAATAACATCAAAACCTTCTTTCCAGGTTATACCCTGGAAAAAAGATTGGCTATTTTTTCGATCCTGGAAACTAAGGATGAGATCTGCAAATAACGGCTTGGAATTGAAGAAGAAATAATAAGCTGCATTCAAGATGGTCGCATTATGAATTATACTATTCTTAGGTGCATCTAGGATGAAGTCCACATCTGTGGTTAGTTCAATTAGTAGTTCTAAAGAAACCTCATAGCCTTCTGCCTGCTTTGAGCTGTACTCGTCCATAAATTTTGCGTAGCTCGGACCAGGATCCGGTTTATGAAGCATGGAATTCCTAAACTGATCACTACTAGCAGACCACAAAATCCACGTCCTTTCTGCATATTTGATTGCGCCAACAAAAAGAATGAAAATTGCTAGAAAATTAAGTGGATCACGAATCCAGGATCTACGAATGATTTGAAATGTCAAGAAGAGATGGACAAACAAATCAAGTGTGTGTCTTTGCCACAACTCATTGTCTTCCAATGATAGTGCTGTGATTGTATCTGGGCCTCCAAGATGCAGGAGCAGGAAAGAAGCCCAGAATGCCATTATTGCATATGTTCTATCTTCTTTTGAATGTGCAAAGCGGTTGGAAATGGCGCTAAGCGAAAAAGTAGCAGCCCAAGTGGCAACATTGTAGGCAACCCAGAGCGTGTATTTTATCCAAACTTTTGGCTTATATTTTCTTCGATTGCCCAGCAGGATGAGGAATATTTGACAGAGAAGGCTGATTAGAATTGTTGCACGCAGCTCCCAGTCACTCAATACCATCTTTCTAGTTGAAGGGACTATCTCAGTTAGCATCCATGGATGGATCAAACTCAGACTTCTAAAACCTGAAACAGGAGAAGAAAAAGAAAAATTTTAAATTTAGCAACTTAAATCATTCTTCAGCTAAACAAAAGGCAAAAATAAAATTATCAAATGTGACATTTGGGGAGCTTACTTTTTAGTGGCATGGCTGATCCGCCCAAAGTGCAAACAAGGGATATGGATGAAATCAAGCACAGATCCTATACAAGTCTGCACAGGTCAGTCTCAGTTTGACCAACAGAGAGTTTTTTTTTTTTTTTGAAAAAAAAAAAACCTTAGTACTTTTTTGAAGTCATTTGCTGTGAAAGCTTCCCTGCATGAACTTAGCAAAAACTATAGTTAGGGCTAAGGTGCATTTTTGTCCCTAATATTTATAGCAAGAGCATATATGCCCTCAAAAATTTTTTGGCTCAAATAAACTCAAAAATTTGAATATTAAAGTATTTGAGCCCTCCTTCTAACAGACAATGAGATGCCGTTATATTAGGCTGATGAGACCCAAAATTGACAAACAACTCCTTTATATATATATATATATATATATATATATGTGTGTGTGTGTGTGTGTGTGTGTGTGTGTGTGTGTGTGTGTGAGTGACTCTGTGTGTGTGTGTGTCAAAGCTCAAAAGAACCCAAATCTTTTTATATTTTTCAACAATGCCTTCTTCTACATTGAGTGAGTGAGAGAAAATGAGAGAGAGAGAGAGAGAGATCCAATCTGCCCATCATAAACTCAAACCCACCCACACCGCTCCTCTTCATAATTTCTCTCAGAGTCCTGAATATATCTTCACTTATGGGCGCCAAATGTTGCACTCTAACTGATGTATCTTCCAAGAATCTTCCAATGACCTCTCTTCTCTACATTTCAGCTCTAATGGCTGTTGTTTCCAAAGGATCTTTTGAAGATAATTTGAGTATTATGTGGTCAGAGAATCATTTCAAAACATCTGAAGATGGGCAGATCTGGTACGTCTCATTGGACAAGGAAACAGGTATGCATTGACACCGACACATGCGTTGATGGTTCAATCAAATGTATTCACGAATCTACAGTACCTTACTTCATGTTCAAGATTTGTTCTTTGTTCATTTTTCTTGAATAGGTTATGGATTTCAAACAAAGCAGAGATACAGATTTGGGTGGTTTAGCACGAAGCTGAAAGGTGACTCAGCTAGTGTTGTGACAACTTATTATGTGAGTCTTTCTTGAATCCTGACAAACCCGATTATCGAGGACTATTGGTTCAGTCGAGGGTCTAGCGCCGGGAGCTATGCTAGTGTGGAAGGCGATTTCAGCGTCTTCTACTTCAACTGCAATAGCACTAACAGCAAGGCCATGTTTGGCAGAGAAATCGCAGCAAGTTTGGTGATTGAAAGTAGGAATTGAAGCAGTGACAGTGTGAGATATAGGTTTTCTATGGTGGCAACTGAAGGAGAGTAAGGAGCGGTGAAGAGGAAATTGAGGTCAACGGAGCGGAGCAGATAAGAAGCATGTGTAACGTTACTGTTAAGAGATCGGATTTAGCGACAATCATCGTACTGAGTCCCCATAAGAAACGACGTGCTATATTTGTGGGATCGGTGCACCAAAATTCAACATGGTGGAAGCGCTTGACTTTAAAACGATCGGTTTTTGGATTGGTTCTGACAATTGGAGAAGCCAACCGGCTTGAACCCTTGCGCCGGTGATGCCACGGTGTCATTTTGTCTACCCATGTTGTGTCTGTTTTATTTTTTCCCTTCCATCTGGATGGTTATAGATTTGTTGCATTATGAAATAGAAGAAAGTAATCCAACAGTACATTTGTCATTTCTTAATATGGGTTTGAATTAAATAAAATGGAATGTAAATAATCTAGGATGAACCCTAAAGCAATTTTCCTGAGCTGTTTGAGGAGTGTTACCACTTACAAGATCACTCAACTTGGATTTAGTTGAAAATATAAAAAGTAAAAGGAGTTGGTTTTTCATTTTTTTT
>CATIWK010221379.1:0-16864 GCA_949634005.1 Mallotus japonicus
TGCTGTCAACAGATTTTACCAATTAAAATGCATGTGGCAAATTGAAATAGTAAATTGACTTAAAAACTGTTTTTTTACATTATACTTCATTGAATTTTTTACTCTAATTTTTAATATAATTATTAGATTTCAAAAAAAAAATTTTTATTGAGTTTGTTGGAATTCCACTTTGAAAATGTGCAAAGCAATAAAGAGACTTTTAAGTGGTGTAGATTGGATCTTAACGCAAGCCAATTAGTTTTGTATTATATGGGTTCAACCTATTTGTAAGTTCACACGTGTGTGCGTGGGTCAACATTCTCAAGGCCTGTGGACTTATTGACATGGTATTAGAGCAGTGATCCCAAACTCGTGTTTAAGATCTAGAGTTGGGTGTGGCCCGTTTGAGTCGGGTGTCGTTGGGTGCGACCCGTTTGTGTTTCGCAAGTGTAACTAGTCTATGTCCAGTTACACTTGAGGGGAAGTGTTGGAATCTCACATTGAAAATGTGCAAAGCAATAAAGGGACTTATAAGTGATGTAGATTGGATCTTACCACAAGCCAATTGGTTTTGTGTTATATGGACTTCATTTGTAAGTCTACACGTGTGTGCGTGGGGCAACATTCTCAAGGCCTGTGGACTTGTTGACAGAGCTAAACTTGAAAAAAATTCAAATATTAGTTTTATTTTATTAATGGTAATGTTGAATTTTGGTTTCTTTTATGTCATTTTAGATTCCGTTTGTTTGCGGAAAATATTTTAACTTTGAAATTTTTTTTTTCAGAAAATATTTTTTGACGTTTGGCTGTAAAGAGACGACAATAAATGAGAAGATAATGCATTGAAAAATAAAAGAGAAGACAATAAATAAGGAGAGAATGTATTGAAAAAGTTATTGGAAAGTGATTTTCCATCATTATAATGAGAAATCATTTTCCCTTATTTTGAAGTTATTTTCCTATAACTAACAATTTATTTTCCTTAGATTTTTTTTTTAGTCCAAACACTAAAAAATAAGAGAAAATATTTTCCGAAAAAATATTTTCCGCAAACAAACAGAGTCTTAGTTAACTTAGATTTTTTTTCATTCATTTGAAAATTTAAAGTTAGTGAAAAATTAAAATTTTAAATTAAAAATAAAATACAATAAAACATAAAAAAAAATGACATTTAAGTTAATTTAC
Organism: Mallotus japonicus; assembly: GCA_949634005.1. Taxonomy (NCBI): domain Eukaryota; kingdom Viridiplantae; phylum Streptophyta; class Magnoliopsida; order Malpighiales; family Euphorbiaceae; genus Mallotus; species Mallotus japonicus. Next base: position 1,165 of record CATIWK010221379.1, read on the forward strand.
TATTTCAAATAAAGCATATAAAATTGACTAAACGTACTATTTTAGAAACTTTTTATCAATTGAGACATTTAATTATAAAAACTATTCAAACACTGAAATAGTAAAAATTCAACAAATTTATGCAAAATTATGTATTTTTTTTTATTTGATTGAGTACATTAATATTAAAACATATTATATTTTTACTTTTTCATGGCATGGCGCAGATTTAAACACTAGTTTAATTTCAATATGATAGACAAAACAAAAAGATAATAATTTACGTAGCTATTAATCATATGAATAATTAATAACTGAAAATTCTTTTACATTTAACAAAAAAAAATTATCTTCTAATACCCATGAATGTTACTATTAGTGAGATATATCATTATCTGAAATTTTTTTGAACTTTTCTTCCTCATTTTTAGTACAAACTCTTTTCACGAACACTCTTTAAAAAAAAAAAAAATCTTTTTACTTGCACACATTCTACTTTTAACTCACTTTTTTTACTCATAAATATATAGGATCCAAGTAACCAAATGTTCCTTGTATTTTTGCAGCCATATCATTTTGACCTGGAGAAGTTAGCACCGAAACCCCAAAATCGGGTACCTTAGCTGTGTAACTGTCGTCTAAGAGTATGTTTGCAGACTTGACATCTCCATGAATAATTGGAGGGTTGGCTAGGGAATGCAAATAATCAAGTGCAAGTGCAGTCTCCATAGCAATTCTCAACCGATTTGTCCAGTTTGCCAGGATTTGAGACCTTCTTTGGTGAATATGGTGGAATAGGCTGTTGAAATCATTATTAATATCTAGATGAAGTCAAAAATTGGCTAATTGGTAGCACACTTTAGTTTACAAATTTAGGCAAATGTTTGGTAGCACACCATGGTTGACAAATTAACCAATTTTAGTTGAAAAACATGTCAAAGCCTTGGCTATAAATAGCCATCTTGATGGAAGTATTAATACAAGCAATAAGTGAAGAAAATCACAAATAAGAGAGAGGTGTAAGCTTGTTAGGAGAGACAAAGTATTTTTGCTTTGAAGAGTGTGGTAAGTTTGAGTGGTATTGTTAGTTTGAAAGAATTTTTTTTGTTCTTGTAATAGTGAATATTTTTAGTGAAAAATATTTTCTTATTCACTATTTGCTGTTCCATTTTTTCCACATGTTATTTTATTATTTTATACACCTAAATTTCAACAGATAATTCAACAAATAATGATGGTAAAGAATCAAAATATGAGGAGGCTGAGGAGAATTCAGAAGGCACGAGTAAAATTGAAGCAGAACTGGAGAGGTTGGGCTAAACATGAACACGTCTAATTTGGGAAGAAGATCATCTGATCTTTTTGAGGTAAAACATGTTTATTCAGCATCATTCAAAGTCCTTGTTCCAAACTTCCGATCATGCCATGTAGAATTGCAACTAGAATGATTAGGCTCTGTTTGGTTAACTTGCTTTGTTGGTATCTGTACTTGTTATAATTTTGAAAGCAAAATGAAAATAATGTTTAAATAAAGCACAATATGTAGGGAAAAAAAAAAAAAAAAAGAACTTGTGCTTTTATGTAGATATCATGGCATCATAAAACAACAAATTGTTTGCAAACCATGACATAGTCATATTAATTTCTGCTTCTTTGTACTGCTTGTTTCTGTCAGTATCCATAGAGATTGAAATATTGTTTGCTAATTTGCTGAGATAGTAGAAAAAACTTCCTTGACGATTTCTTAAATTCAAAGACAATGCACAATGAGCAATGCATATGATTCAGTTAAATTGTGAAGATATGCTCAAGACCTTAAAACATCATATTTTATTGGATTACCAATGCCATAATACACTAACAATCAATACCCCATTAATGGAAACAAACACAAACATCTAATCAGTACATTAATTCCTCCATTATTTATAACACAAGGAATTTAATTTCAAACAACAACAAAAGCCAATCAGTTACCCTTAAAGATCCAGAACATGCTTGGAGTCGGGTTTGGGTGACCCGAACTTAGGCACTAAAACTTACAAAAGGCGTGAAGGGTGGTAACCAAGCCGATGAAGCAGAGGCTCATAACAGAACTACATTAGGAGAGATTTGAGTGTCGGTTAATCATCGGTGTAGAATGGGAGCATGTTGCTGCTTCCAATTCCACCGGAGGAGGTGGTAGATGCTGCGGCACTGGAGGATTCCGCATTTACGTTTTGCTGTGGCAGCGGAGGATCCAACGCGGTGGCGTTTACGTTTGCCAGCTGTGGCAGTGGCGGAGTTTCGTGGAGCTATGACGCACGAACGGGAAGTGAAGGAGGAGGTGGTGTATGCTGCGGCAATGGAGGATCCAAAGCGGTAGCGCTTACGTTTTGCTGTGGCAGCGGAAGATCCAACGGGGCGGCGTTTACGTTTGCCAGCAGTGGCAGTGGCAGTGGCAGAGCAGCGTGGAGCTATGACAAGCGGACGGGAAGTGGAGGAGGAGAGGGTTTGTGACTAAAAAGAGAAAAAAGAAAAAGAAATAAATAAAAACATTTTGGTTAATTGTATCAGTAGTGAAAGGTTTTAAAGGAACTTACAATTATAGACTTTGCATCATCTTGTACCAGATGAACCCCGCATCCTTTCACCTTCCAATGCTTTAAAATTTCAGCTTTCACATTATTTTCTTCTTCTTCTTTAGAGTAATTATCCCCCATATACGGACAGAATTGAAATGAAGATAGAGTGGCTGAATATTTTTTGAACGGGTTCCCTCTCTGGTGAACAATTAGCACGTGATCTGAATTAGGCAGATCAGCAGGACAATAATAACTCCAAAGGCCTTTACGTTTTTCACCAATATTATCAAGGTCTGCATGATCCATCTTCAAAACAATATCATATGGACCAAAATTATCGTCAGAAGGTTTCCTACATTCAACGATGATGCAGAAAACCACTCCCTTGAATTGATCCCAATTTAAAGGAAACTGTATGGTTATGGAAGATTCCATACTTCTATGGCTGAACCATCCTGGAACTTCACTTCCAGGATATATTAGATGACAATCACCCTGCAACACAAAATCAAACATTTAGCTAGAAATCAAATAAATAAGAAAACTTTGTTTAGCTTAATCGCCTTACATTCTCATTTATGAACGGAAGCTCTGCCTCAAGTGGCTTCTGATCCAAACTCCAGCAATTTGAAAAATCTGCCAAGTAAAGATTGCAACATTTTCTGAGGTTGCTTGATATTGTTTGCAGTGATATGCAGTTGCATGCACTTAGACTTTTTAAAGATGGTGGAAGCTCCGGCAAGGAAGTAAGACTCTCGCATCTGCTCACGTCCAAATACTTGAGATGCCGAAACTTCTGGATAATGCTCGGAAGTCTTTCAAGACATCTGCAGTCGCTGAGGTCCAAAACTATAAGGTGACTCAGATGTTCAATGGATGAGGGTAACTCTTGAATTCCCTATCCATTTAACTTAAGGTGTTTCAAGGATTTTAGATTGTAGATGCTGTCCGGAAGACTCCTAAGATTTCTACAGTGTCTCCACCTCAGCTTGCAAAGATTCATATTTACTTGAGTAATCTCTGGGCAACTTTCCACAATTAGGCAACCATCCATGTCAAATACTTCTAAAGCTCTTGATTCGATTCTTGTTGGAAGATTCTTCAGTTTTTTACAACCCTCAAGATTGAAAATTTTTAGTTTGTGAAGATATTGAATGGATGAATGAACCTCAACTAAACTTATACAACCACTCAGTTCGATGGTCTTAATATTAATAGCCTTTGACAGATCAGGAATTCCAGTCAAATATTTGGATTCTGAGAGATCAATCTCTGTTAAATTGACGAGATCCTATCATGAACACACACACACACACACACACAAAAATTAGCATCAACTTCATGCATGTTTCAGGTAAAGATAGTACAAAGTTAAATTTGGAAGCAACAACTATTAGAGCTATTAGCATATATAAACAATTAAATACCTGTACTCCATCCCAAAACTTTTCAACCTTGCTATCCTGCAGCCGAAGCACAACCAAACGTTCTGGAAAAAACTTCGATGGTATTGACTTCAAAGGAAATTTAGTCCAGTGGAGATAGCTCAATTTCTTGGGAAGAGATCGAAGAACTTGAGGTGAAAGGTGCAATTTTTCTTCTGGCCAATAGATGTCTAGAAATCTAAGATTATGCATCTTTGTAAACACGTCAGGTTCTAAGTGAATCTCACTTTCCATAGACATGTCTAGTGATATTCCTTCAATTGCTCCATTTACCTAACAATTGATAGTACAATATTATGTATTCAATATTATTATATCAGTTTAAAACATAATGAATTAAGAAAAGCTCACCTTGTTTTCGATCAATGCATCGTTGAACTGCTCAGGATTGATCAACCACCTGGTACGATTTTCATGTACATCAGCCGCAATCTTTTCACCCATTTCTTCCAATAGATCATGCATCCACAACTCATTGTCATAGGTAACCATAATGAGAGATTTATCGATAAGGGTAGTGATACAGAGATGCACACTCGTACCATAGGTGACATCCAGAATTTTGGTCACATATTCACGACTTTGTCCTATGAAAAGACATGCAATTGCAAGAAATATTCTTTTCTCTTCAGCATCTAGTCCATCATAACTTGTTTTTAAAACATCTTGAATTTTAGGATCGGGTTTGGTGCCTAATCTTTCCAACATGCTCTCCCAATCTTTGTCACTTCTATCAAACAATGCAGAACCCAAAACTGTGAGAGCCAATGGGTTGCCTTTTGTGTAACTGACCACCCTTTTTGCTTGCCATATACGATCACTCGGACGACAATCTTGCTTGAAGGCTTTCATGCTAAAGAGTTGAAGAGCTTCATGCTCGTTCAATTCCTCCATTGTATATATCTTATCTGCTGTATTCTTTAGCACTTGCTTATCTCTACTTGTTACAAGAATTCTACTTCCAGGGCCAAACAACTGAGCCAAGAATGACACTAGCCCAACTTTAAAATCATCAACAACAACAAGAACTTTGGTATGACTAAGCCGATCCTCTGCAAAAGATAAATTAAGAGTGCTTATAGACGCATTTCCTTCCCGTAACAATGCTGGAAAAAGCTCATTTTGTAACTGATCCATCGTTTGCACTCCACTATCAGAAACAAAGCAAGAACTTTCAAATTGTGTAGATATTTGATCATAAATAGCTCTAGCAAGAGTGGTCTTGCCAAGACCACCCATACCCCATATACCAACAACTATTACATCTTGTGATTCCAAGCTTAATAGAGGTTTAATGTGTTGAATTCGTGATTCAATGCCAACCAGACCTTTGTAGTGGTAACTCATGGACATTCTGTTCAATTTTGCTAGAACATCTTTTGTTATTTTCTTGATAAGCTCAGATTCTGGTCTGATAAAAGAAAAAGAAGAAATTCATAAAGACTATAGTGATAAATTAGTACTTCATTAATATTTTTTTTTAAAATTCTTATCAAATTTCAAAAGCCTTAAGCATGCGACTAGTTATTTTAAAACCTTCAAAAAATCATGTTAGAATTCAATATATATATATAAAGTTTATATATATTAAAAAAAAGTTTAAATGTTTTATATATTTTTCTTATTTATCTCTTTTTCTTTTTACTTGATCAATATATATAAAAAACAGTTTGTAAAATTAAAATATCAAATTGGATTCTAAATTTATTTCAAAACAGAGTACTCATTTCATTTCAAATAAATTCTATAACAATTATTTAAAACATCGAATCTAAAAAATTATTTGCAAATAAATTCTAATTTATTTATAAATAAAAAAAATTAATGGATGTATATATATATATATATATATGCAAAACATTCACAATATGAATTAATAGCAAAAAACCTGAAACAAAAAAGTTACCTGGTGAGAGTGAATCCCAGCCAGAAAGATTAGCAACATCCTTTAAGGCAGCTCTCCAGCTCTCCACCTTGTGCTTACTCACAGTCAAAGACTTTTCATATTTCTCAAATGCAACTGCAAACCTACCAGTCTGGTTACGAACATGGGAAGGATCAACTCTGTAAAACACCGGTATAACCATTAGCCCGTTGTTTCTCATACAATCAACAATCTTGACAAGTTCCTCCAAACACCATTTTGAAAATGCATAGTTTTGTGAGAGAATAACAATAGAGATTTTGGACACTTCAATTGCTTCCAAAAGTGACGGTGAAATCTCTTCTCCTCTTGCAAGATCAACGTTATCAATGAAAGTTGGAATTTTCTTTTCTGTCAACGCAGTGTAGAGATGGCTGGTAAAATTGTCCCGAGTATCTTTGCCTCTGAAGCTAAAGAAAACATCGTGTTTTCCTTGAGAAGTAGTGGGGTAGGAAGAGGAAGAAGCAGCAGCTTGATTCATGTTGAAAAAAAAAAAAAAAAACTCTGTTGTATGTGCACAGAATGAATTGGTGTTTCAAAGTGGGCCAAATTTTCTTCTTTTGCAGATATTAATAAAGATTAGAATTAACCCATGGGCACGAAAGACTGATAAAGTCAATGATTTTTTTTTTCGAACAACATGAGAAAGTCAATGATTGAACGTCTAATAATTAATGATAGAGCAGTAAAACTTCAAAGAAACTTCTTTTATGCTATAATGTGTCGCAATCAGGTTGAGGCCACTGCCCCCTAACAAAAAAAAAATCTACCAAAGATCATTTCTAATATATATTTTTAAATTTTTTATTTTTTTAGTGTGGGAAAAGGAAAAGTTTTAAATGCTTGCTTCTAATAATTAATATTTGATAAAATTTATTACTTTTATTTATAGTCCAAAAATTTCTGTTTATCTAACCTACAATGAGGGAAAAAAAATTCACTTCTCTTTTTCTTTTGCTTCATTTTTTTTTCCAACCAGCCCCTAAGAGCGAGGATTGGGTCCGCCACATTTTTTGGACATATTCTAAGGTAAAATCACATTAAATTTGCATTGTCCAACACATTAAATATGCTCAATTATTTTCTTCTAAGATGATAATAAGTTTAGAGTGATTGAGCTGAAAATTAATAGGAATTGAAGATAAACAAATAAAGCAAACATGGAAAAATCATGGTCGACCTGACCAAGTCAACCCAGTAAAAGTATAATTCTTATTTTCCCATATATAATTAAAGATAGCAATTGAATTAACTTAAACTAAAGAAATGAAACACTAAGGAAAAAACTTTAAACTTCTCACTTCATATAATAAGGCTTTTTTGAAAAATTAGAAAAAAAAAATTCAATCATATCAAAATTTTCCGTCCCACAAATGGAATGCCTAATTTTTCTTTTTAATCCAACCATAATTTTAAATTCATATCATGATTTTTAATATAGTGTTAAAAATATTGACAAAGTTTATTTTTAATAAGTTAAGGTGTTTAAGTTAGGGAATTTTTCATAAATAACCAAAAAATAAAAAATAATATCAAAAGTCATTTTCAAAAATAGTTTTAAGAAAGTTTTTTTTTTTTCAAATCTAAACCATGACTCTTCTAGAAGCTGTTTGACTCTTCTAAAAGCTCTTTCAACAACAAAACCAGGTACGGACATCACCAATTTGATCCTTCTATTTTTTTTTTGAATCAAATTTGATCTTTCTATTTTTTTTAATCAAACATTTTTTTCCACTTTCTTCATTTTTTTTTCTCAACATTTTTTTTGTTTTTTTCTCAATATTTTTTTCTCTTCAAAACTTTTTTTAGGTACTATCTTCTTTTTTCTCAGTGTTATTTTTTTGGCTCAACATTTTTTCTATTGTTTTCATTTTTTCTCAATAATTTCAGTCCACTCACTCTCTTATCTCAAACAAACAAGCTCATGCTTACATTTGCTTCTCTAATTTCAACAAACAACATCTCAATTCCCCAGTAATAAACAACAATCAAAATGAAACAAAAAAAAAAAATGAATTGCTACATCAGTATCGCTCGTTCTTGGTCAAAACTGGGTCCAACATGTTTCAACCATTTTGTCTCCAATGTTGTCCCAACATCTTTTTTTTTTTTTTATCATCCCAACATCTTTGATGTTGCCTAATACATTTACAATCACAAAGAGTGGGTTGCCTGCAAGTACAAATAGAAGTGGGCTTAAAATGGGTTGTATTTCATATCCAAACAAGTCATAAATTGCCTAAATTAATATACAAATTTAAATAAATTAAAATTAATATCTCTTGAATATTGTTTCTCCAATTTTTGGTTTTTGAGTGTGTGCCAAAAGATTGTTGGTTGCGAGCGTGCCAGAGGAGAAATTCCTCAAAATAAAAACCTGACTTCTTTTTAGACAAATTGTGGATTCCCAAACTCCTTCACCACAATTCGTTTGGATTTCAAACAGATGAAATAGAAATTTAATGATGATTTGAACTCTTGAAACAATAAAAGAAAATTGTATTAATTTAAAAGCTTAATACTGAGAAAGCTAAAGAAAATGACAGTGCTAAAATGATTGGCTAATTAAAGTAGATAATTGTAGATGTGTGTAGATGTAGATGTAGATGATGTAAAGAGAGTTATGTTAATCACTGAAAAACATAAGCAACAAAAAGCAACACTAAAAAAAAACAACAATATTCAAAAATAAAAGCAATAAAAATCAACAATACTGAAAAACGGAAGCAACAAAAGCAACAACATTGAAAAAATAGAAGCACCAAAAAGCAACAACACTGAAAAAATAACGACACTGGAAAAAAAAAGAAACAAAAAGCAAAAACACTGAAAAAAGAGGCAGCAAAAAGCAACAATCGAAAAGTAACAAAAACAACAACAGATTAACATCCTTTGTTGACAAGCAACAAGGCAAAGCACATGAATGGAATGGTGTTTCCATGGTGGCTCTATTTATATACCAAAATATTATATATAAAACACATGATAGAAATTGATTGCGTAAACTTGAAGACTAAAAACTCAATTGCTTAAAATTTAAAACATTAGATTCTCTAAAATTGCTTATAATTTACTCACAGCCACCATAATTAAAGAACAATCAACACACAGCACGAGCAAGCAGCCAACGCATTGTAAACAAAAACAAGACTAATAATAATAACAAATAAACAAATAAATAAGGACGGACGACAGACCGATAGTAACAAAGCGAATTCAAGTGCTTTAGGATCTTTGAATGTAACATATGCAGTCCTTGATTCTCCGTTTTCACTGCACCCAACAAATTAAACAAACAAACAAACAAACAAACAAGAACTATTACACCAACCTCAATCAAACCACAAACCAAAAACCAAAAGAAAATAATTTAAAAAAAAAACACAAAAACTACAATAATGCAAGGACGCATGACTATTTTAAATAACCAGCAAATAAAACTTATCTTCATCATACAAAGGTGGCTTATTATGAGCCCAACCTCATCTCAAGTAGTTTGTGAGTATGGAATTTAGTACAATATCATAAAAACAGTATATACTCTTGAGGGGGAAGGCATTTTGGAAAATTAAATGATTTAGCAGGTCCTTACCAAAGACAAATTCTACCTGTTGCCATGCTTTTTGACCAGAATTATTTGTTATATCTAGCTGCAAACAAATATACAAACAAGGTTAGAAAACTGAGTCAGCAATTATATGTTCAAAAATCATAATAAGAGTAACTATTAAATGTCCTTTGTTTCAAGCTCACATTATTCTTGAGTAAAATGCAGCTAGATTGCTAAACATATAAAATTAGATTCAAACAACCAAGGAATTATTAACAAAAAGTAAACACCTAGAAGTGATAATTTCTAGCAGATTTAACTCAACATACTGGTCATGAAAAGATAAAAAAAAAAAAAATTGATGATTGCGCTGTTGAATTCTTGTCATACCGTCATTTCGATGATAACAGCAACCAGATTCAGAACAAGAATGAAGGATATTATGTAGCCAAATTTGGGGTTTCTTATGAAAGGTTTCAGATTTCAAAGAACGGAGAATGATAGATTGACAAAAAATACTCAAAGCAAGATGGTTGCAACCAGATATCCCAAGGTCAAAGAAGCTATTTTAAAGAGAATAACTCACAAATCCATGAGGTTTATTCATATTTTAGCTCAGAATAACTTAAACAAACAGAAAGCAGGAATAAAAACGCACCATATGATGTGGATGTGTTCGATTTCACTGGAAAAGGAGAAGAACTCATGAATCTCTCTTTCACTTGCTAGATCTGATAAATGCTTCACTTGTATAGTCCTTGTCTATCAATTTTTTTTCCAAACAAAAAATTACAACTGTACATCAGTTTCAAAACAAATTACAGTTCCATTCAAAATAAAAAAGAAGAAGAAGAATGTATTAGCTGACCTGTTGCTGTATTGTAAGCTGCTTTTCTTGTTCTTGTTCTTGTTCTTGGATAGAGAAGCTGCAGTTGCTGCTGCTTCGGTGTCTTTTATAGCCTGTGAGAGCGAGAGATGAGAAGAAGAAGACGACGACGATGAAGTAAAAAAGAAAAGGAGGTGGAGGAGGTGAGAGATCGGTGAGTGTTGCATGAGATGCGACCGGTGAGCATTGCATGAGATGCGATCGGTGAGCGTTGCATGAGATGTGATCGGTGGTGTTTTGATCTTATCGGAGCTGCTTCATCAGATCGATGGTGTTTCAATCTCATTGGAGCTGCTTCAACGACAAGAGAGCTCAACCATAAATTTGATGGAGAAACCATCAGTTGGTTACTTGAACACGCGAAGCCTGCTATAAAGAAGAAAAAAAACACGCAAAACGCCAAGAAAGTTATTTTTGAAAGATAAAAGAAACACAGACCAAAATTGAATACGCAAAAATTAGTTCTGAAAAAATAAAAACGGTCGAACTATAAAAGAAAGAGGTCTGGTCAAACAGGTCATTTTGTGAAATTTCCTCTTTAAGTAATCAATCCATAAACTAAACAAAAAATAATTAAAAGTGCTAAGTTTAAAGAATTATTGATGTGTTATATTTTTTCATTTCAATAAATTTTGTGCACAATTAAAATTATATAATAAATTTAAATTATGAAGAGTTTAAATTACGATATTAGGTGAACATAATGATTAAATGAGTAGTTCTTTTTCTGATATATTATTGTTAAAGAATATAAGGGTACCAAAACATCAAAATTAAAAATGCTAGATTAGAATGATATTATAACAAATCAAATTCATGTAGGAGCAAATATTGTATATATATATATATACAAAATAACTTGTTTTATGCATCACGATTATTAAAGAATAGGTCAACCTTACATAAATTGCTAATTCATATTGATGAGCTATGATGATCACTTGATCCTACGACAGAGAGTGATTCCACCCCCAAAAGCGTACATATCTCAATACTAGGAGAAATTTTTAAGTGGTTTTGAGAGCCGCTGCACAATAAATCTTTTATTGAAATTTTTATTTTAGCCTCAACGTTTTTTCAAATTTTTTTTGAAATTTCAATTTTTTTGAACAATTAATTAAAATGATAAAATCTAAAAATCTAAAATGAACTAGTGAACCCACCGTTCCATGATTTAAACATTTATAATTTGTAACTGATTTATTTATTTATTATTCTAATAATAAATTAAATAAGAGACAAAAATGTAAAATTCCACAATCAGCGACACACTGTTGATGTCACTGATTGCGACATAAATCATTATCCTTTATATATTTAAGACAAGCTTCTTATTTACTAAGTATGATTATGAACTATCGTATTATGTAAAAATACATAATAAGATAGTCTGTAATCCTAAGTGGTAGAATATATAAGACAGTTCATAATTCAACATGGTGAATTAGGTCCACCTAAAATTTCTCCAATTTCTCCTAGGGACAGTTGGAAGTGCCTAATTAAGTTGCCAAATCAAATCTCTAGGCATAATACATATACAGCTCCCTGAACTTGCCACGATTGGTCATTTTGCTACCTATACTTTCACTTTTGCCAGATTGATACCTGAACTTGGCTATAACGTGATATATAAACACCTCTATGCCTTGCTGGTAGCTTGCGTGTGATTAAATGTTTTTGTAGTGCGTGGTGAGAATAAGCAGAGATGGAAATTTTTTTTAATACTATTTTATATGGTAATGGCTTCTTTTGAATTTTCATATATTATCCTCTTACTTTTCATCTTCTTCTTTTTCTTGTTCTTCCTTAGGTCTAAATTTTACATCTTCTTCCTTCTTCTTAATTTTGCATCTTCTTCCTTATCTCGTTCTTCATTCTTATGTTTTTTTGTTTTTACAAAAGCTTCCAGACCATACCTTCTCACAGAATTGCGATTATTGGGTTGTTGATGAAATAGGATTCACAACTATTACCGTAAGGAGCGCAACACCAATCTTTCGATTCATGCCAGCAATCCCAAAAAGGCAATTAAATTCAAATACCCTTTTCAATTCTCTATCCAATAAACCCGCAAAAAACGGCGACGATGAATGGAATGTTGCTTGGGAAACTGCTTGGTTACCGGAAGATCTCACTGCTAAAAACAGAGCTCCATGGGAAACGGATAATAATTTTCCAACCACGGCGGACTCAACGGTGGTTCTGTTGCCGGAGGCAGACACTGAGGCGAAGGCCTTTGTGGAGGAAAAGGAAAAAAAAATACCCATCAGCAACAGGGTAAAGGGAAAGAAGAGGAAAATAAGGGCAATGAAAATGGGAGTGAGCTTTATATTTTAGAGAATTTAAAGAAGGATTATAGATTGAAGAAGCAGAGAATTCATGTTGGTTTATGGGTTAAAGAGATTGAGAAGCAGCAAGAAGCTAAATTGGGGAATTCTGCTGATGATATCGATAGATTGCTAGATAGGTGCTCTGAGTATGTTTGATGAATTTGAGTTCCTTCTATGTTGATTGATCCTTTTGTGTGTCTTATTGATTCGTGTGTTTCCTCAAAGTTGTAAACTTTGTGTCTCTAGTATATACCTTCAATTTTGAATCTTAAGCACTCAACATCTAGCAAGTAAAGAAAAATTAAGAGGAATTTCAAGTTCTCTAATATGTAAATCAAATATTGATTATGACTTTTAAAATGTTGCTTGTTCAGTTATTAGTGGACTTATTGTATTCAATAGTTGCTTAATTGCAGGATTTTTATACTGCTAATAATGACTTGGACAACTCAAGAATGTCGAGCTCTTCTGAGTTTAAAAACAAGCCTGATGGTTGGGAAACAACATCCAAGGCGCAAGATAGGAATATATGGGAGATGTCGCAAAGGGAAGAAGATATTCTTCTTCAAGAATTTGATCGTCGAACTGCATACTGCAAATTCCAAATGGTGCTTTCTGCAGGCATGGTAAGCTGGCAACTGCCGGAGGAGTTCATAGAGACAACTGCGGGAAATAGATAGCTGGCTTTTCTATAAATTTGGGCAGCTGCACCATTATCGCAGCTGAGCTTTGGAGGATTTGGAATGGCTTGATGATCTCATGGGTATGGGGTACAGAAGAGTTATAATGGAATCAGATAGTAGCTGTGCAATTCAACTCATTCGAGGTCAACAGGATGATGTTCATAGCCATAGACATCTTGTCTCGCAAATCAAAATGCTTTTGCACAGAGACTTGGAAGTTCAAATTGTTCATATCTATAGAGAATGCAACTTGTGGCAGACTGTTTAGCAGAATATGCAACAAACTTGAGTTTGGGAGTTCATAGGCTGGCGAGTCCCCCCGTCTTTTCTGCATGAATGGCTTCGTTGTGACAGTATAGGTGTTAGTTACGATAGGCCGATACCTCTGTAGTTTTTTTTGTTTCTGTTGTTTGCTGCGTTTTCTCACAAAAAAAGTCATCTTTTTCACTTAGTTATATGTGTCATCCATGTGTCATATGAGTCAGAGAAATTGTGGAACATGCACTACAGTTATTTAGTACACCTCCTGACAGATGTTTATATATCACGTTATAGCCAAGTTCGGATATCAATCTGGCAAAAGTGAAAGTACAGGTACCAAAATGACCAATCGTGGCAAGTTCAGGGAGCTGTATATGTATTATGCCCAAATCTCTAAGATATCTATTAGGGATAATTGCATTTTTAATTTGGCGTCTTAACTTTTTAATTTTTGTTATTTTAGTGTTTCAATAATTTTTTTGTTCAATCAAGAGTCTTAGCTTCCCAAAATAGAAATAATGTAGTGTTTCAGACAAATCTCATCTTGCTAGAATGATAAATGTACATCAATAGGACCCATTTCTCTGTAACATATACACCATCTTATATGAAAAATAATGCAAGTAGTACGTCACGAGTAGCAACTTTTTACCATAATGTTTCTTTTTTTTTATAATTACATTATAAATAAATTAATTATCTACAAGTTATAGGCGTTTAAATTATGACATGATGGGTTCACTCAGTTCATTTTACGTTTTATATTTCATCATTTCAATTAATTGTTAAAAAATTAAAATTTCGAAAGGTATTTCGATATACTGTTTGTACTCTTGTGTCTTTTCTTAATGAAATTTCATCTATATATATATATATATATATATATATATATATATATATATGTATGTATCAACCTCTTGCCACATAAAGCTCTCCTTATCAGCATCCGCAAATATGAAGTCAATGGAGCCATGGTACTATTTTTTTCTTAAAGACTGTCATGATGTTGGCTTGTCCTTAAAGAACTACGATTGGTCTCACTCTAATGATTGATGAGCAAAAGCTATATATATATATATATATATACATTGGTTGTGTAAAAGGACTGGTAAAAGGTCTTACATCTGCAACCATTTCATCAAGAACAGGCATTGCATGGCCTTCTCAGGAATTAACAGGCACCACCAGCTTTCTTGGTAATGGGCAGACCAAGTTCATAGTTTTTTCTGTTAATATCAATAGCCAAGACCTGCAATAATCGACATAAAAACACATATATTAGGCCATACGGAACAACCTCAAATCTGGGTTTCATAAGCCTTCTTTTTTTAAGAATACCTTTCCATAATCAGAAGGAGCAAGAGCAGTAACCAAGGAGAGTAACCAGCCAATCTCCCTAGTGTTCTTGGCATTCATAAGTTTCAAAATCAAGTTCAAGAACCTTCATCAGCTGATGTTGTTATGATGTTTCTGTGTACTAATATGTATATTAGCATCAAGTACTAAGAAAGAATATAAAAATGTTGGGCAAATTTTCGATCAAGAATTCACGAAACAAACCAAGGATGCTTTGATACTTCTACTCTAGTTTGATAGCTTTCAACCGTTAGAGAGTCCTTGTCCGGTCTTTTGATACTTTTAGTTTAATAGCTTTCAACCTTACAAGCATCATCATCTTGTTTCTTTCTTGACTGTTTCACCTAAAGAACTAATACCCCCTGCCTGCGTGCTGGGCCAAAATTATATGTCAACATATGATCTAGCCAAGGGGAATTGTGGTTATGCCACTGAGCAATGTAAAGATACCAAACCTTTTGCTGAATTCCCTATTACTTGTACTACTCTTATATACTGGTGGTCTGAAGTTCCCCTAGAGAAAGTGAGATTGCTAATTGAGAGGCCATAAACTGTAATTGCTTCAGAATTTCTCAAGTAAAACTACATTTGTTCATTGAAAATTGAAAAGTGAAAGTGACTAGCAGCCACTGGTCAGTCATAACAAAATAAGGATGATGTTTCTCTCCATCCACACAGGTCATCTTGTTCATTTTTCTTGACTTCAAATCTTAGACCATCAT